>BQNB010027519.1:3069-46266 GCA_026074375.1 Tanacetum coccineum
GGTCTTTTGGATTTTTAAAACTGTACTTGAAGACTTGGTGATTTTTGACTTACCAAAGTCAAAAGACACCAAGGTTTTGACAGCCCTTTTTATACACACAAAACACACCTTTTTTTTTTACCTTAAACTCAAACTTCAAGTGCTTATGAATATAAGCACTTGTGGCTTTTTTTTAAAGTCACAGTTTAACAAGTTGTTTATAAAAACTTTGAAAAACAATTTTCAACCTTAAAAATCTTTTAAAAACAGCTTAAACAAGCTTAAAAATCTAAGCTACATCCATTTTGATGACCTCAACCCAAAGACATAACCATTTTGACCCGTTTTTAGAGCTGACCCAAACACCCCCTTAAGTCTAACTGTCAACACTAAAGTAACATTAAAATCTATTTTAAAGCTAAAACAATTGAAACCTTTTATCTACTCTTACTAATACTAGTCCAATTATGCTAAATTACACCTAAAAACAACAGCTTATTAGTAGTAATAAGCTAGTTTCTCAGCTAGCTTATCTAAACTACTTTGACAGAATTAAAGAAATGAAAGCTAAATTGATTCTAGCTACAATTACTTAAAGCTTTTGAAACTCTAAACTTATCTAAGCAATTTTACACAGAATTAAGTACAAGGAAAGCAAAGAAATAAGCTACATGAATAAGCTAATGAATGTTAAAAATGAAATATAAAAGAGGAAACCTGTGAATTTGAAGTCTCTTAACTAGGTCACTCTTTCTGAATGAGTGACCTCAAAACATAAACCTATTGTGGCACCTTGCCTCTATACCCCGAGCTTTTAAGCTCAATAAGCTAAAATTAGCTTATTCTCCATATAGCTTCCAATTTTTACTCAATTGAACTTTAATGAGTATATTTTGATATAAAATGAACTAAACAAGTTAATGAATGACTTTTAACAAGTTTTTAACTGAATTTGAGCTTATGAACAAGTATAAGCTCAAAAGAGCTTATGAGAGCTTATTAGGTAAAAACAGCTTGAATTTTCATTAAAACTGAGAATTACAAGTACATAAAAGAAAGTAGCTTAAAGACACTTAAACTATTTTTAAAAACTACACTAAAACTGACTGTTGGCCACAATGGCTTTACAAAGCTATATATAGAAAAAATTCGACTAGGCTCTCCTTCTTTTTCTTCTTTCACTTGTGTTTCTTTGAAGACACATAAAGGAGTTGTGTTTGTTGTGTGAGTGGTTCACAGCTTCAATCTTGGCCCTTCAATTTCATCAATAATCCATCATCATAGCCGTTGGATTAGGCTTGGGGAATTGTGGGATTGCCAAATGGGATTAGGGTTTTAGTGGAGGAGGGGGGAAACGTTTACCCAGGGATTTTTGAGGTGCAGGGTAAAAGGGGGAAGGCAAACCCGTGAGTTCGTTGGGATTGAAAAAGGGCGGGAAACAAAAGTTATAAAGGTTGGGGGTGACAGGGTACAAGTTTACCCATTTGGCAAGGTTAGTCCCTCAAAGATATATAACTTGTTGCATCCATGGTCCTTGGTGTTAAATAACTTTGGGGACTTGGCAAAATAAGTCCCCAAAAGTTATATGTCTAATTGCAAGACTCGTCCTTGCGTAATACAAGTTAGGAGAGTTGGCAGTTTTGCCCCCCTCCTTGTTACTTTGAGTAATATGCAAAATAAGCCCTTGTCTTTTCCTTTGTCTCTTTTCTTCTTTAAATATAAGTATAGGGATTTACAATTTTAGTCCCTAAACTCATATTTCTTGACTTTGGCCTCGGGGTTGACTTGGACTTTGACCAGTTGACTTTTCTGTTGACTTTTTGACTTGATTGACTTTTTGGCTTCGGTTTGGCTTTGTCTTTCACAGTCTTTTCCATTCCGAGTCCGGTTTTGTCGTTTTGGCCTTGTTTTTCGTCCTTTTCTTAGTTATCCGTTCCTGCACAATATAATTAGCAAAACAAGCGTATATTTGGCATTTTAAGTCCGTTTTTGGTTATTTTAGCTCGTTTTTAAAGGTAAAAGGTATGTGTAATTAAGAACATACCAGTGCATCATCACCAAAATATGAAGCATCCTTCTAAATTGGCATTGCAATCCAATCTTGATCTTGTTGAGAAGATGTGCTAGACTCAGAAACTCCTTGTATACCTGCAAAATCATTAGAAGATTTTCCTGCAACCACTGGTACATAATTCATTTATTGAGTTAGAGAATCAAGATCAAACAGCCACTTTGGACCATTTCCTTCAATCATATGCTTATTCTCTAAGAACCTGATATGCAAGTTTTCCTGAACTTTTCTAGTTCTAATGTTGTATACCCTAAAAGCTTTACTACTTAAGGAATATCCAACAAAGAAACCTTCATCACTCTTTTCATCAAACTTGCCTAAATTATATAAGGTATTGAGAATAGTAACATGACATCCAAAAGGTTTCATGAAGCCTATAGCTGGTTTAAAACCTCTAAAGAGTTCATAAGGAGTCTTGTTATGAGGCTTGACTATTAAGACCCTATTCTGTACATAGCAAGCAGTAGAAACTGCTTCTGCCCAAAATGTGGTAGGTAACTTAGAGTCAGCTAACATTGTTCTAGCAGCCTCAATGAGTATCCTTTCAGCTACACCATTTTGCTGAGGAGTCCTAGCTACACTATATTCTCTTTTAATACCTTTCTCCCTACAGAAATCATCCATCACCTTGTTTTTAAACTCTGTCCCATTATCACTTCTGATTATTTTAACTTTCTTATCCACTAGGTTTTCTACCTCTTTGATAAAGTTTTTAAGGATCTCACTTGTTTCATCCTTAGTTGTTAAAAAGAAAACCCATGAAAATCTACTATAATCATCAGTGACTACTAAGCAGTACTTTTTATGCATTAAACTACTAACAAAAGTTGGACCAAAGAGATCCATGTGCAGCATAAACAATGGCTTAGTAATGGGATTAAAGGCCTTGGTCTTACAAGAGGCTCTGTGTTGCTTGCCTTTAAGACAGGCAACACAAGTTTGGTCATTCTCAAATCTTTTTAAAGGCAAATCTCTTACAAGATTTTCTTTGACAAGTTTATTTATATTCTTAAAATTTATATGACCAAGCCTTCTATGCCAGAGCATTGATTCTTCAGATGTAGCTTTTGCAACTAGACAAGTTAAACTATCTTTAGGAACTATGTTTTTCATATCAAAACTGTACATGTTATCCTGTCTAGGAATTTTAAGAAGTATCTGATTTTCATCAGGCAACTTAAAATTAGGAGATAGGACAAGACATTCAGAGTCAGTAAAAAGAACATAGTTCTTTTTGTCACACATCTGTGAGACACTAAAGAGGTTGAACTTTAACTCTTTGACAAAGTATACATCATCAAAATCAAGATTACCAGTTTTAATAGTACATGTACCAGTAATTCTGCCTCCATATGCTCCTCCACCAAAAGTAACATAACCTCCATCAAAGTCTTTGAAATCTGAAAGATGGGCTATGTTTCCAGTCATGTGCCTTGAGCATCCACTATCAACAAAGCCTTTATCATTTAGTTGTGAATTGCTCTGCACATAAAACTTATGAAGTTAGTTTTCTTTGGGGACCCAAGCCATTACTGACTTGGATCTGCCTCGTGCATCAATGTAATTATATTTGTTGAAAACCAGTGATGCACCATTGGGTTTGATGGGTCTCCAAACCCAACATGCTGAGGGCTTAACAGCATTAAATCCCCTTGCCCTGACAGTATTAACATTTTGCCTACCAGTATTAAACCTTTGATTATAACACCTTTTTGTTAATGTTGTTCTCTTGTAAAAGGGCCTGTGAACAGTTGATTGTGCTTGATTTTGAAAATATGTCCTTGGTCTAGCACAATGAATTGTTGATTTGGGGTGAGCAGTATAAGAAGGCCTAACAGTATTAAAAGACCTAGCAGTACTAAAAGGTCTACCAGTGTTAACAGACCTAACAGTATTAACAGGCCTTGCAGTATTAACAGATTTTAGGCCAGTCTTCATTAAGACTGCTCTTGGAGCCATATGTTTGTGTGCACTGGAATGAGAGGTTTTAGAATAGTAGTCATTATCCTTTTTGTTATAATTATTTCCACTTACTATTCTTTTCCTCTGTTGGTTAGGACAGCTGTATTGAATGTGATCAAAACTTCCACAGATAAAACATGCCTTGTTATTAAACACAAAGTTACATCCTAACTGATTGGATTTTTGACCATTCCAATTCTTTTGGTTTCCTCTAGGTCTCTGTGACCTATACATCTCTGCATACCTAACTGACCTCCTAACTGGTTTTTTAGGTTTAACAAACTCTTTCTTAGTAGCAGTAGGTATAACAGTTTTCTTTTCAACCTTAGGGTTAGGCTCATCATCATCCTCATCATCTGACACCCAATCTTCAATAATTGGAGCATCATTATTCTCTCTAACTTTCTTAGGTTCTACTTCCCTAACATGATTAGCAGGATAGAAAAACTTTTCTTTCCAATCTTTGTCTACCTTAAGTGAAGACTTAACAGAGCTAGTTTCAGTATCAGTTATTTGATGTTGTTCCAAAGAGTCATCAGCATTCTCCTTAGAATTATCTGACTCTTTATCACAACCAATGGTAGGCTTTAAACTAGAATCCCTAGGACCATACTCGGTCCATTTGTTTCCGGGAATATCGCAACGATCCTTCATCATAAGGATCGAACGAGAAGATTTTCTTAAGTGGATCGAACGAGTTTGAATCTTGTGATGATCGAACGAGAAACAATTTGGGAGGATCGAACGAGTGTCTAAACTAGAGGATCGAACGAGCAACATTCTTCAAAGATCGAACGAGTGTTCTCTTATGTGGATCGAACTAGGGAGGATCGAACTAGGGAGGATCGAACTAGGGGAGGATCGAACTAGGGAGAATCGAACTAGGGGAGGATCGAACTAGGGAGAATCGAACTAGGGAGAATCGAACTTGGGAGGATCGAACTAGGGAGGATCGAACTAGGTTGATCGAACTAGCGACTTCTAGGTTGATCGAACTAGCGACTTCTAGGTTGGATCGAACTAGCGGTTCGAACGAAGGATCGAACTAGCCGTTCGAACGAAGGATCGAACTAGCGACTTCTAGGTTGGATCGAACTAGCGGTTCGAACGAAGGATCGAACTAGCCGTTCGAACGAAGGATCGAACTAGCCGTTCGAACGAAAGGATCGAACTAGTGAAAAATTAATTCAAACCTTAACAACTCAATTTTAAAATTGTACGATCGAACTAGGGTGGCTCGAACAAGCGGACTCGAACGAGAAGAATCGAACGAGTGGAATCGAACGAGCAAATTTTCTTTTTGGACCGAACGAAAATTTTAGAAAACTTGCGTGACGAAAAGGGTTCCAGTAAAACAGCCATAACTTTTGATCCGTAAGTCCGTTTTAGGCCCGTGACCTCTCAAATCGAAGAGAAAAACGAGACGGATCACGCTGTAACCACCCTTTAGCTGGTTAAGGATTTTTCGAAGGCCAAAAACATCGTTTTCTATGATTTATTGACATTTTTCAGTTTTTTTTTGGAATTTTTCGTCGCTGATTCCGAATCAAATCACTCACGGTTTTCTATTGATTTTGTAAAATCCCGTTAATTCATTTATCGGTTTAAATCATAGAATTGTAAAATCCCGTGAATGTTAATTGATTTCAACAACACAACAAACACGAGACATAACACTAAAAACGATCCGAATAAGATTCACTAAATGACAAAGTGACAAGATTTGTGACGAGACCGAGATCAATTTGGATAAAGAATCATGAAACTTAAAGGCTAGATTTGGAATTAATTTTTGTGACTACGGAGTTGATGTGGTATCACTTATTTGAGATTGAAGTGGCATTTTTCGAAGGCGTGTTCTTATTTTATCTTGAAGTCGGGGTTGGTTGGATGCATGATTTCAATGATAACTTGCTCGAGCTTAATTTAAGTTGAAGACTTGGTTTATCTAGTTTCCAGCAGTCAAGGGGTGGATGGTTGAAGACCTGGTTAACTATCACTTAAAGGAGTTACATTGTAGTACTCAGTGTCACACGCTTAGTCGTTGTGGATAATCGCAAGAGGTGATGAACGTCTCATACTTTGGCCAAGGGTATTGAGTACTTAGAGATTTGCTTGGAGCACAAATTCTCTACACCGTTCTTCCATCATTAGCGCAAGCTTAAGTCACAAGAACGGAAAATTCTACTTCGGTTTCAAGTTTGGTATATCTGGTTTACTTCATCAGTGGTTACTTCAAAAAGCCTACAAGACGGTTGGTTAAATGATAGCCAGAGAGAGGTGATGAGTAGAGATTTGATCAGCAATTGATTCTCACGGGTTAGATCTGAGCTAATTTATTCCTCACACAAGTACTCAAGTAAATGCGCGTCCAAGGTGTTGCTGATTCCGACGTGTCGAAACCAGCAAGGGGGAAGGAGAAGATTCACCCTTGAGCCTTTGCGAAGGAGAAGATTCACCCTTGAGCCTGTGCCTTTCTTTTTCTTGAAAGCTTGACATGGAGCATCTTTCTTGAATTTTTTTAAGTTAGGCTATGCCGGGAAGACATATGTCATAACCGCAGAGAATATCAGCGCTTTAAATTATGGTTTTTTTGGGTGCATTTCTTCAGACACATGGGGGAAGTGATATCTTGAGAACTTTTGTATGCATTATTTGACTTTCCAGGGGGAAGCGGTGTGAGAAGAATTATTTAAGCGTGAGAAGATACGTTGCTGATCCAGATAATGCTTACCCCAAACGATCAATCACTAAGCTTATTCTTAAAGGAGCAGTAACATTTGATGTGGTATCTTACCATTCCGCTGTGCACTTAATTATTCTAAGCTTGTTAGTAAGCTTTGAAACTGCTCAAGAGAGGATTGCTAGTTTGGGGGGAAGCTTTGAAAGCTTCTAAATAATGAATATGTGGCATGAATTAGGGGGAAGCTGATTCATTGCTAGTTTGGGGGGAAGCTTTTAAAGCTTCTAAATCAAGAATATGTGGCACGAATTAGGGGGAAGCTAATTCAGAAGCTTCTCCTTGAACAAAAAGTGAATGGGTTTACTATCTGTGCCTATTATCAGTATTCTCTACAAAGTACGACAAGATGATCATGCTGGTGTGCAAGACTGAAGTCAAACACCACAGAAGACGTCATCAGCATATGAAGCTTCATGGAAGTTCTTGTTCTTAATCATTATGTACTTGTTAGGAAATTATTGTAAGTAATTCTGTAAATCGTCCCGTGGGGGAAGATGTGGGCAATTCACTTTACCGTTGACGACAATACAGAATTACCATAGTTTATCATATCCACATACGCAGGACTAGAATAGGCAACTATGTAAGTTTAGAGGTGTATTGGGATATAAAAAACCCCTCATATTGGCTTCCATAGAGGGGTTGAGTCTTTGGTAACATTCATTCATTTTCCATCTATTTCATACATCCATTTTCCATCTCTCTACTCTCTCTCACTAAAATGGCTATCATGTGGTTTGACTCACCAAGACCACCGGATCTTAGTTCACGTAGACCTTCAGATTCCCCCTAGGTCTCTGTGACCTATACATCTCAGCATACCTAATTGACCTTCTACTTGGACTTACAGGTTTTACTGACTCTTTCTTAGTAGCAATAGGTACATTAGCTTTCTTTTCTTCCTTGGGAATAGACTCAACTTCTTCCTCATCATCTGACACCCAATCTTCAATTATTGGGGCATCATTATTCTCTCTAGCCTTTTTAGGTTCTTCTACCCTAACATGATTAGCAGGATGGAAAATCTTTTCTCTCCAATCTTTGTCTACCTTAAGTGGAGACACAACAGAGCTAGATACATTAACAGTCTTGGGTTGTTGTGTTAAAGAGTCATCAGTATTCTCCTTAGAATTATTTGACTCTCTATCACAAACATTAGTTGCCTTTAAACCTGAATTTCTAGGACCATACCCATTTATCTCAGGATGTTGGAATTCCTCAAGACCTGAATAAGACAGATCTAAAGGTGTTGGTCTGTTGAGAATTAAGGGATGAGGTGAGGGGACAGCAGTGTAACCAAAGCCCCTTTTGCTCTTGTCAGTTACCTGACTTGCTAATAAAGCATCTAAGTCTTTAGATGATTTTTCAAACTTTGCTAGCTTAAATTCAAACCCTTCTTTTTCTTCCTTAACTTTTTCAAGTTCAGTCTTAACTAATCCCATTAGATAATCCTTATGACCTACACTTCTTTTCAACAAAGCAATCTCTTCAGAAAACAAAACTTCAGATTCTTTATATTTAACAACTTGTGCTTCTAAAATTGACAGACCTCTTTTATAGGTAGATGCTTTAAAAGCAGTATCATCTAATTTAACTAGTAAATCATCATACTGTTTTTTAAGTGCTTCATAATTTTGCAAACAAGTTTTAGAACAAGTTTTATCATTTGATACCTCAGAGTCAGTGAATGCCATGAGAGCCATGTTTGCTTGAACTTCATCCTCTGCCATATCACTCCAATCAAATCCACCACCATCAATAGCACACATTGCCTTTTCAGAGGCATCTTCAATCCTTACTGCTTTTGATGAGTTTCCTTGGTTCCAATTTCTGTTGTCTTTGCTTCTTGGAACTCTACATTCTCTAGCAAAATGTCCCATTTTGTGACAGTTGAAACATTCTACCTTGGATTTGTCATATCCAGCAGTACTACTTCCATCAATAACTATCTTCCTTCCAGTTCTCTGATAGAACTTCCTTGCCCTCATGCTCAACAATGCCATATTCCACTTTAGATCCATCTCTTCTAAATCATCATCATGAATTTGCTCCAAATCTTCATGAACAAGTTACAGACCCTTTGTGGTTTAGGGACAAAAAGGCATAAACAGTGGCATCACTAAAACTAGCAGTACTAGTTTCAATACCAGCAGTATTAACTTTGGGTGTGCCAGTACTAACTCCAGTGTTAACAGTATTAATAGGATTAGTACTGCTTGAACTAGAAGTGGTTAGAAATGCCAAATTCTTATCATCATTATTACCAGCAACAGTTCTCTTAACCTTTTGTTCAACAATTTTGTGAAATGTTGTACAAATCATCCAAACCCATAGTTTCAAAGTCGGGTTTGTTCATCCAGACAACTACATGAGTATCCCATTCTGAAGGTAAGCTTCTCAAAAACTTAACATTTAAATCTTCTGCAGGAGTATCTACACCAAGAATTGCCAATCTACTAACAAGCTTTTGTAGCCTGTTAAAGATAGAGTCCAAAGATTCTGAGCTTGTAGCATTGAAGTTTTCATACTGTTGCTTCAGTAAGGCCTTTTGTGTCTTCTTTGTAGCATCATTTCCTCCAAAGCGAGCTTTAATAGCTATAAACATAGATTGAGCATCAGCATACTGGTTAAAGGTAAGCTGATGTTCATTTGGGAGAGCCATGAGGAGAAGACTTCTGGCTTTAACATCATTCTTCTTGCATATCTTCTCTTAGTAGGTAGATGTACTCGTGCATCTTCAGTGCTGTTTTATGGAACCAGATCTGGTGCTTGTAACAGGAATAGGCACCCATGATTTCCATTTTCTATAACTTCCCCACAAATGCAGAGTCTTGGAATCTGAAATATTGCTTGATTCTGTTTCCCACATCTCATACTCTCCTAGTTTGTAGAATGGAAGCTTATGCCAACGAATTTTCTGAGAAGTTTTCTACACCATTTCCCTAGATCAAAGTATCTCAAAGCACAGGCTCTGATACCACTTGTTGATCCCACGCCTTGATCGATTCTTTATGATATAAAGAGTTTGTTACCTTGGAAGAATCCAAAATAACAAAGATTGAGACTTTGTGAATATACCAAAGTGTATGCGGAATCTACACTTTGATACTCTAGAGAAATTTATAAATGAAATAGTAATGATCACACTCAAACAATAAACACAAAACTCACTGCTTCAATATTATAAATAATACGAGTACTCTTTAAGTACTGGGGTTACACAACCTTGAAGCTATTACAAAACACTCTTAGTATATATCTAAAAGTACTCACTATTACTACTCTAGGGATCTCCTTTTATAGAAATACAAGGAGCCCTTTACAAATATATCTGCCTATCTATTAGGAACAGTTACAATTCAAAACTAAATATTCCGAAATGCTCTCCATGCCTTCTTATCTTCATATCATCAGCTTTGACCATTTAGCAGTACAAACTTCTTCAACTAGCAGTATTAAGTTTCCTTGGCAGTACTAACTTTGTGCTGGCAGTACTAACTCCTTTAGTACTGTTGGCAGTATTAAGTCATATGAAGATTTATTCCCAACAGGTGTATTTTCTTTGGATCAAAGAAAAACTAAGTTTTGTTCATCTTTTGTTTTCAAAAAAACCTTATAAAGTACAAATCTTGATTTTGAAATTTTCGGCTTAAAAACCAAAAAGTTGTCATTTTTAAGGTATCTATATGTTTAAGAATACTAGTTGTACAAGAAATTTTGGGAAAGAACAATAAAAAAGGTGTCTTTTTGGGTTTTAAAGATTTTGAGTTTCGTCCGTGTGTTGCACGAATTCGTAGTTTCTTGTTCTATCCGAATTTGCAGTTTCTAGTGGTATCCGAATTTGCAGCTCTCTAGTGGTACCCGAATTAGCAACTTCCGAATTTGCAGTTTTCCTTTAGGACACGAATTGACAGTTTTCCTTTAGGACACGAATTGGCAGTTTTCCATAAGGACACGAATTGGCAGTTTTCCTTTAGGACACGAATTGGCAGTTTTTCTAAGGACACGAATTTGCAAATTTTCTAAGGACCCGAATTTGCAATTTCACTTAATCATACTAATTTGAAACATACACTTAAAACTCAAATTGATTAATCAAAATTATACGGTTTATTTCTTTGACTTGTAAAATCCCGTGAAACACTCACTTGTTTTACTCAGGTTTTTGTTAAGAAATTGGTAAAAATCCCAAATAGGTTTCGAAGACTAAACCACATAAAAGACAACACCATCAAACACAATTACTTTCTATCACCGCTCGATCAAACGGTAATCATTGAACATACCAATTTATCAATGACGACTCTTGCTGATAAGTCACTTCTCTCGGGTGGTGACAATAAACCATCGATGCTTGAAAAACACTTGTATGACTCATGGAAAATCAGAATGAAACTTTATATGATGAATAGACCTCATAGTAGAATGATTCTTGCCTCTGTTGAAAAAGGTCCATTTGTTTGGCCAACAATTACAGTGGATGGTGTAACGAGACCAAAGGAATATACTGAATTAACTCTCGCAGAAACCATTCAAGCTGATTGTGACATGAAAAGTAATAAACATCAATTCTACAAGGCCTTCAACTGAAATTATGCTCTTGTTTTCAACATCTTTAGCCAAGGATATTTGGGAGAAAATCAAACTGCTCATGCAAGGAACGTCGTTAATGAAGCAAGAACGAGAGTGCAAGTTGTACGATGAATTTGATAAATTTACATACAAGAAAGGAGAGTCGTTACACGAGTACTACTTGAGATTCACTTTGCTACTCAATGATATGAATATTTTACAAGATGTCACAGAGTAATTTCAAAGTTAATACCAAGTTCTAAATACTCTTCCCCGCTTAATAAGCAAATTTGTTACTAGATGTTAAGTTGTCAAAGACTTGCATAGTACTAATGTTGATTAGAATCATGCGCACTTAGAACAACATGAACGACATGCAAATGAGTTCATTGATGCATGAACGCAACTCGATCCCTTGGCTTTAGTTTCATCTCACCAACGGATACAGTCTCCCTTTTCAATCTCATCCAGCACTCTTACCAGAACTCTCAACATCACAATTTGTTTCATGATATGTGTTTAATTACACATACCATTTTCCATTAAAAACAGACTTAAATGACTAAAACATACCAAAAATACATTGTATTTGTATGTTGCATAGTATTGTGTGCAGGAAACGGATATTCAATGAAAAGGAGCAAAAAGAAAGCCAAGGAACAAACAAATCCAAGCACGGAGTGGAAAAGGGGGGGGCCCAAAGATCAAAAGTCATCAAAATGAAGAAAATACAACTTGAGGGGCTAAAATTGCCAAGTCTAAAGTGTAATTACAAAGTATAAGAAATGAGGGATCAAAGTTGCAACCGGTAGAGATTACATTTTAAGTATACAACTTGAGGGACCAAAGCTGCTACTTCCCTAAAAGCCTTCTTTCCCGCCCAACAAACTCCAGTTTACAACTGGTAATGTCGTCATAACTTTCTTCCTGCAAACACTCTCTCCCTAGCCAAAATCATTTCATCCACCCTACTAAACCCCCCCCCCCCAGCTGTATAAAGTCCATGTTGGCAATCCCTAACCTTTCCCAAAGCATTTTCGATGGCTGAGATTGTCTCCAAAGAAGCTCAAAAGAAATCAAAGGCTGGGATTTGCTTTAGACTCTCCTCACACAACAAGCACACTTGTTTTTATCTCTGCAAAGAAGCACAAGCTGCAAGTTGAAGACTTCGGCTATAAATAGAGCTTTTTGTAAGCCTTTGAGGCATCTAGTTTTTTAAGTTTTTAGTAATTTTTCAGTTTTTAATCTTAGTTTAAATTTCAAAGTCATTTACAACTTTTTACTTTCAGCTTTGTAACACTTTCAAGATTAATGCAAGTTTGAAGTTTTTAAGTCAATCTACAATACCAGTGTTAAGTTTCTTAATCATATTGTTTTATGTGCAAAAAGCTCTCACCACAGCTTACTCATAAGCTGTTTTCATTAAGTAAAAACAAAAAGTTAAGTAGTTAAGAGAAAATCATAAGTATCACTCTCAAATATACCTCAGCTTAATTTATGGATGATAAGCCAGTTTTGGATGGGCTTATGGACTCTCACTAGCTTGTTTAATACAAGCTAGAGCTTGTAGACTTTTTGTTTGACCCTGTTTTGAGCAAGGGTGGTGTAAGTTTCTCTTTTTCTTATTGTTCTTATTTTCTGCAGAACTGTTTTAGTGCTTATTTTGCTTATTTGCTAGTTGAAAAGTGTTTTGTATTACTTTCTTACTTAGTACTGTTAGTTTATTTGTTAAAACTGCTAGTTATAAGTTAACACTGCTAGGCCATTTCAGCTTATTTAAGTGCTTATTCTTAATTAATATTGCTTATAAGTGTCTTATTTTGTTAATAGATAATCTGTTTTTAATTAGTTTGAAAGAAAAATGATTTTTAAAGGGTATTTTCAACTAGCAGTACTAACCTGAAGTTAGTACTGCTAGTTCATTTTTGGACAGTACTAACTTAAAGCTACCAGTACTAACTCCAAGTTAGTACTGTTAGTTAGTACTGTTAGTACTGGTAGTTCAATTTAGCTCATCAGCTTATTATTTCAGCTTATTTAAGATTTCTTTAGCTTTTTAGAGTAGATTAAGCCTATTTTAGTTTACTGTTTTCAGTAGAACTTATTTGCCTTTTCAAAATAATTTTAAGAGTTTATCAGTTTTAGTTTTCTAGCTTATTTATCATTTTAGTTTATTCTAGTTGCTTATTCCTTTTACTAAGTGCTTTTTAAGGTTAGGTGAACTTCTGTTTTAGCTTGTTTGCTTATTTATTGTTTCTTTGTGTTTTGTTAGCCTAGCAGTACTAACCTTAAGCTAACAGTACTAACTTAAAGCTAGCAGTACTAACTCCAAGTTAGTACTGGTAGTTAATACTGTTAGTCTACTTGTGTTAAGTACTGTTTTGTGTTCATCTTGTTCATCTAGCTTAATTCTTTTGTATTTGCCTTATTTAGAAGTTAATTAAACTTATTTAACTTGTCTTAAGTTTATTTGAGCTTATTTGTGTCTTAGTGTAAAAGTTTTAAGTGTTTTTGCCATTCCTAGCTTTGATTCTTGTTCCAGCTTGTTTTCTTTGCTTATTTTTATGAGCAATAGCCTATTCAGTGTTAGTGCCCAATCATAATCTTATCCCTGTCATATTCAAACACCAATCATCAATCGTCTTTCGATTTTCCATTCAAGCCTCGTTGGGACATAACGACCCGGGAACACTCTCTCTTATACTGATTCCGTTTCTGATTTTTGTGGGTCCTGATCCTTGTTATATATTTATAGATGTCTATGTTTATTTATATATAATAAGGTGTAAGTTCGCGCGAGTCAAATTTTGGCGCCGCTGCCGGGGAGGCTTTGAAACGAATTTCGTTACATTTGAAAATTTGTGTTTGATTCTGTGAATATTTTTCTTCTATAAAAATATAAAAAGTACAAAAATATTTTTTTCTTTTATTAGTATAATTATCATATAAAAACAAACAAAAAAATATAAAAACATTGTCCATAAAAAGAAATAAAATTCACAAATTGGTAAAAATACCAAAATATAATATTCTCAATTGAGGTATTATCATAATAACTTCCGGTGAACTTATTGGTTCCCAACTCGAACAAAAGATTTAAAACTTACCATTTGTGTCTCTTACGATATACCTCACACCTTGAAAATTTAAACAAACTATAAAGTGGGTATAAGAGGGTTTGTTCCAAGGAACTACGACCCGTAAGTAGAAATAAGCTTTGGCGCTATTCCTACACCTCCCGCTCACCTGTGCGTTTTATCTTTTTGAAGCTAACCGTGAAGTAAGTATACTATTTGTTCAAGTTTGTCTAGTTTTAGGTTCCTGTCCGTTTAAAATAGATTGTGAATAAACTGAAAAATCCAAAAATACTCTTCTTGTTCTCTATTTTAGTGCATGCGCACTCGTTCTAAAGCTCGTCGTCTACGACAACAACAACAACAACAAGTTCTTCCTCATCTTGTTGAAACTCCCAAAGACACGATGGCTGATAATCGAACTATGGCAGAATTGCTCCAAGCTCCCACCGAGGGATACGAGGACGCAATTGTTGTTCCTGAAATCGAAGCAGCCAATTTTGAGATCAAGCATGGGTTGCTAACTCTTGTCCAGAACAAGCAGTTCTTCGGACATGACAAAGAGGACCCACATGCCCACATCCGTTACTTCAATAAAATCACCTCTACTTTGAGATATCCTAATGTCCCGACCACATCAATTAAGTTGATGCTTTTTCCTTTCTCTCTCGAGGGGGCAGCCCGGATATGGCTTGAGAAAGAACCCCCTCGATCAATTCAGACATGGGATGACCTCGTTGCTAAATTCATAAATCAGTTTTTTTTCCCAACCTTCTAAAACGACAAAATCTTCGGAACTAGATACCAATTTCAAACAAAGATTTGATGAGTCGTTTAGTGAGGCTTGGGATCGATTCAAAGATCTTCTCCGAGCATGTCCACATCATGGATTCTCGGAGCTTCACCAACTTGATACATTTTACAATGCCTTAAATGTTAATGATCAAGACTCTTTGAACTCCGCCGCAGGTGGTAACTTTTTGGACAAAAGGCCCCGATTGCTCAAGCATCATCAAAGCAAGTCCAAAGTTCGTCACTCCCCGAAGCAAGCATTGTTGCTAAGTAAGTACGATACCGCATCCACCTCCGTGTATCTCCCGATGTTCACTGAATTAAAAGATATGGTTCGAGCTCTACCTTCTCGACAAGCAATCATCTTCCAGTTTCCAGCTCAACCGCTCCCGTAAAAAGCGGTTGAGCAAAGTTGTGGTTACCTGCGGTTGTGCCCACTCATATCGTAAATGTCTCGTCCTACGCGATTGCAACCATTAACGAGAACAACATCCATAGAATACGTCCACGCAAGCACCCGGCATGCCAATTTCAACCAAGGAAATCCCTGTTACCGTCCGCCATCGATGGCAAACCAAATCAGACCACTCACGGTTTTTCCTCCCATGCAACACAACAGCTCAACCCACAATCAGAATCCGTTGGAACCAAAACAAAACCGTGGAATGGCTACAACCAGGTCAAATCCAACGACCCCAGGTTTCCAACAACAAGCCGCAATGTATCAACCCCGGTTAATCAACACCCAGCCACGCAAGCTCCACTCATCAAGCTTCGGTTGTGTCAAAAACTGATTTTGAAAGCATGTCAAGGCTAATGATGCAGTAATGCAAAAACATCAAAACCAAATGTCCCAACATAACGACTTGCTCACCAAAATCGTAAATTCCAACCAAGCTTCTACTTCAAGTTCGGGTTCTCTTCCTAGCAACACCATTGCTAACCCGAAGGGTGAATTGAAAGCAATCACCACCAGAAGCGGTGTTTCATATGATGGACCTCAAATTCCACCTCCGGTGGTGGAAGTTGAAACCGAGGTGACAAAGGACACGGTGCTTCCTAACGGAAGTACCAAAGACGTCCAACCTCCGATAGTCCAAGTTGATGAACCAGTTGTCATGCCTAGAACCAAAACGACTTTACCATATCCATCTAGGGTAAACAAGGAGAAAATCCGCGAAAAGGATGACCTTTTAGCTTTGAAATTTATGGAAATTTTTCGGAATCTCCACTTCGAGCTGAGCTTCGCGGATGCTCTCCTACACATGCCTAAGTTTGCACCGATGTTCCATAAAATAAAGCTTTTTGAACAAACTAAGACAAAATTCTTGGAATTAACCAAACACCGGTTTAATGAAAATTGCTTAGCAGTCATCCTAAAGACATTTCCTGAGAAATAGGAGACCCGGTAGATTTTTGATACCGTGGATTTCCACACTTGGATGAATGCTGTGGCCCTGGCCGATCTCGGTGCAAGCATCAATCTAATGCCACTCTCCGTTTTTGAAAAGCTTAATCTCCAAAGACTAACCAAAACTAGGATGATACTCGAGTTAGCCGACCGATCGATCTCCACTCCCACCGGCATAGCCGAAGATGTTTTTGTGAAGGTTGGAACCTTCTACTTTCCAGCCAATTTTGTGGTAGTTGACTATGATGCCGACCCTAGAGTCCCGTTGATTTTAGGAAGACCATTTTTAAGAACGGCAAGAGCCTTGATTGATGTACACGGTGAAGAGATGACCTTAAGACATGATGACCAATCCGTGACTTTCAAAGTAGGTGATACGAAAAATTTCTCCTACAATGCCATGGAATCAGTTAACAAGGTCGACTTTATTGATTACGCTTGTGAGGAATATTCACAAGAATTTAGGATCAGGAAGTATTAGCAAATGGAAATTCCACTCCTTACTTTGAACCAATTGTTGATACCACTTCTCCCACCCTCACTCCATTCGAGGGTAGTGATTTCATTCTTGAAGAAATCGAGGCTGAACTTTCTGATACTTCGTATAAGTCAGGAATTGATGATGCCGAATGTGATCCCGAGAATGACATTCTTCTTCTTGAAGCTATCCTGAATAGTGAGCCTTTATCACCACTTCCCAACCATGCAAATTATTTTCCTGAGGTTAGAAAAGAACTTAAGATTTGTGAAGCCAAAACCGATGAAACATCAATTGATGAACCTCCCGAGGTTGAGCTCAAGGACTTACCTCCCCACCTCGAATATGCATTTTTGGAGGGTAACAACAAGTTACCAGTCATAATTGCTAAAGATTTGAGTGTCGGGGAGAAAGCCGCTCTCATAAAGGTGTTGCAGTCCCACAAGCGAGCCATCGCTTGGAAACTCTCCGATATCAAGGGTATTAACCCAGAATTTTGTACTCACAAAATTCTAATGGAAGAGGACTACACACCAGCGGTCCAACATCAGAGACGGGTAAACCCAAAAATCCACGATGTCATAAAAAAGGAAGTTGAAAAACTTCTTGACGCTGGATTAATTTACCCTATCTCGGATAGTCCCTGGGTAAGCCCGGTACACTGTGTACCAAAGAAAGGTGGTTTTACCGTAGTTGAGAATGAGCAAAATGAGTTGATCCCAACTCGATTAGTTACGGGATGGCGAGTATGCATTGACTACCGAAAGTTGAATGAAGCCACCCGAAAGGACCATTTTCCACTACCATTCATGGACCAAATGCTCGAGAGGCTTGCGGGAAACAAATACTATTGTTTTCTCGATGGTTTCTCAGGTTATTTTCAAATACCCATCGACCCAAATGATCAGGAAAAGACAACATTTACTTGCCCATACGGAACCTTTGCCTACCGCCGCATGCCCTTTGGCCTCTGCAATGCACCAGGCACATTCCAGAGATGTATGATGGCAATCTTCCACGACATGATCGAAAAAACGATGGAAGTGTTTATGGATGACTTTTCGGTTTTTGGAAGTTCTTTCTCTACATGCCTAACCCATTTAGAAAAGATGCTTAAGCGGTGTGAAGACACCAATTTAGCTCTAAACTGGGAGAAAAGCCATTTCATGGTTAAGGAAGGCATTGTTCTTGGACATAAAATCTCCAAGTCAGGAATTGAGGTCGATCGAGCTAAGATTGACGTTATCGCAAAGCTCCCTCACCCGACTACTGTAAAAGGTGTCCGTAGTTTTCTTGGGCATGCCGGGTTTTATAGAAGATTCATCCAGAATTTCTCAAAAATAGCCCGTCCCATGACCCATTTGCTTGAAAAAGAGACTCCGTTTTATTTCTCCAAAGAGTGTATTGAAGCATTTAACACTCTCAAAAAGAATCTAACCGAGGCTCCAATCTTGATTGCCCCAGACTGGAATGAACCATTTGAACTTATGTGCGATGCAAGCGATTTCGCCTTAGGTGCAGTCTTGGGGCAACGTCATGAGAAACATTTCAGGCCTATACACTATGCAAGCAAAACTATGAATGAGGCGGAATCACGTTACACCACGACGGAGAAAGAAATGTTAGCCGTGGTGTACGCATTCGAAAAATTCCGATCTTACCTTGTCATGAACAAATGCACTGTGTATACGGATCATTCCGCCCTTAAGTATCTCTTTGCAAAGAAAGATTCTAAGGCGAGATTGCTCCGATGGGTTCTGCTCCTTCAAGAGTTTGACTTTGATGTAGTTGACACAAAAGGAGCTGAGAACCTAGCGGCTGATCATCTATCACGATTAGAGAATCCTCACAAGAATGAGCTCGATCCAAAAGAGATAAATGAAAATTTTCCTCTGGAAACTCTTAGTTCGATTGCTGCTCTTGATTCTAGTACCCCATGGTTTGCTGACATCGCAAACTACCATGCGGGAAATTTCGTGATCAAAGGGATGTCATCCCAGCAGAAAAGAAAATTCTTCAAAGACGTGAAGCATTATTTCTGGGAAGATCCCTTTCTGTTTAAAATCTGTGCGGATCAAGTTATGTTGACGTTGTGTTTTTTTGGCAAAAAAGCCCCATGCATCCTCATGGCTTGCCAAAATGTCCCACCAGTTGGACATACCCGGTGCTAACTACACAGCAAAAAAAAATCTTCGATTCCAATGTTTTTTGGCCCACTATCTACAAAGATGCCCATGAGTTGGTTAAAAACTGCAACTCATGCCAGCGTCAAGGAAAATTTCACACGGGATGAGAATGCCACAAAATTCCCATCCAAGTTTGTGAAATCTTTGACGTCATGGGGCATTGACTTATGGGGCCATTCCCATCATCCCAAAAGGCAACAAATACATTTCCTGTAGACCGTTTGATTATTTATCAAAAGGTTGAAGCAAAGCGCTCCCCACCATGACGCCCGAGTTGTTTTAAATTTCTTAAATCTCTCTTCGCAGATTCGGTGCCCTCGTGCAATCATAAGTGAATCGCCGGAACACATTTTTGCAATGACAAATTTAGCAAAGGTCATGCTTAAGATAACGGGAGTCCACTCATCGTCTCTCCACCGCGTATCATCCACAACCAAATGGACAGTCGAGGTTTCCAATCGGGGCTTGAGAGAATTCTTGAGAGATCATAGGAGAGAACTGTACCTCTTGGGGGGTGGGGTCCACCATACCACACCCCAAATTTAACCACCGCCCAAAAATTATACCACCCAAAAGATATTAATTGTTGAAAGGGGAGGGGATGGTTATTAGAGTGGTTATGGGTGGGAGTGGAGATAAGATTTATTTTATAAATTGTTGTAGAATTGTTATGTGTATTTAAATGAATAGGAATTGTTGTGTTATATTGAATTATGAAGTTTAAATATTTATTTTATTATTTAAGGGGAAATGTGTTTGGATGAGGTTGGTTAGTTTGTAGACTGATGTTGAGTAGGTTATATTGGTGATTTAATGTTTTTAAAAGAGGATTCACGACTCCAAATCAAGAACGCATTTTAACTTAGGGGATCGAGTCCTCCTTTTTATATATTTGTATGATGTTTGAGATAGAGGCAAGCTAAAGACCCCTGTCAGGACCTTTCACTATCACACAAGTTTTTCCCGTACGACAACTGTCGAATTTTCTCAAAACTCCGGGTCAAATTTTCAAAGTGAACGGTCATCGTATTAGCACTACTTTGAGAGGGGACGTTACCACAATTAATAGTCCTGGATCTCCAACATTCCCTAGATGTCCAATAAATCAGGTGACGGGTCCAGCTATAGCGACCTTAAACAAGTGTTTCGTGGAGGCACCCCTCATGCTTATCTTCTATCTTCTTTCTATTTTTCTAATTGGTGTGACGTGAGGAGGTTTGACCTCTTCCATTTCCGTGTTTTTGTGTTTTGTTGTTAAATTGTCCCAGGATTATTCCCGGAATTTGTGAAGAACTCTCGTGATTTGTAATTTTTTTTTTTTATCAAGAGTTTCACATCTTTAGCTTCATTTTGTGAATCCAGTATCCTGACTAATCCGACATAATGTTTTAATCTTGGCCACTTGCATAAACGGCCTAAATTTACGTAGGAAACCCTTCCAAAACATCGAGACGATGTTTAGTTCAGCATGGGGATCTTCGATTTGATTTTGCCTGGCAGCCGTTGTTAACAGCCTGCAGCCGTTTTATCACCGTAATCCCGTTTTTTACCACCATTTTTGCAAAATACCAAAAAAATGAAAAATTAAGAATTTTCAAAAATAAAATGAAGTTTTTGTCACATTTCGACTTTCCTAAAGGTAAAGAATGAGAATAATTTTTTGACTTGATAAGGGCGTGTTGAGCCCTAAATTGTTTTTTCTTTTTTCTTAGTGCCTGAAATTGTAAGCTAAGCTTTCACGAGGTGAAGAACAAGAAATGATAGAGTTAAATATAAGTTTATGTGCTGAGCAAGATTCTTCTAAAGCTTATATGAGTAACTTGTGACTTTTTCTCCCATTAGCTTTTAATCCGCCTAATCATACGTGCTCATTTCAATTCAACTAAGTCAATCGATGTTTTTAGAAAAAGCTTCAAATTTTGTAACTTGATTCTTTAAAACGAGTTTTCTCTGTTCTTAGTGATTTGAAAGTTAAAATGCCAAAGAAGCATGAATGAAATATGAATGCAAAAATGCATGAATATTAAAATTATGCCAATGAAGCATACATTTGAGTATATGGAGCAAGTAAAAGATGTGTCGTGATATCCCACTCCGCTAACCACGAGGTGGGGGTTCAAACTAAGACATCTTTACTTCTAGGGATTTGGTGTGTTGTGATATCTCACCAGGAAGCGAGGTCTAGGTGAGGGTTCAAACTAAGACACCTATCCTTAGCCATATTAGGAAGAAGGTGTTGATGTGATTTCCCACTACGCTAGCAACGGGGTGGGTTTTCAAACTAAGAACACCGGTCGTTGGTTGTGATATCCTACTAGGGAGCGAGGCCTAGGTAGGTGTTCAAACTAAGCAACGCATTCCTAGCTTTAAGAACTTATGATTATGATGATAAAGATGTTGCAAAAAGTTCTACAGTAAAATTTTCGTTCTTTAAAATCAAGTTACAAGGTCCTAATAAGTTGTTGCTTTGAGTCTTGATTCATCTTGAATTACGACTATGAAAATAAGTTGATCTATAGTTGAGTTGAAATGAGTACACACATTTAAATCATGTATCCATGTTGGGAGTTAAAAGTTCACAAGTCATAAGTATGAGTGCTTAACATTTAGACTTATATTGACAAATGATCTTGTTTAATTGCTTGGTTTGGATCTAGTGAAAAATCGGGGACGATGAATTTATCCGTCAGGACGTCCGTAGATTATTCTATGGACGCTTCTCATTTTATGATCCCAATGTTGATAAATAAAGGAAGTCAAACAAGTAGTTAAGAAAAGAAAAAAAAATCCAAAAATATTAGGGATAGTTAGTTTACATATTAAAAATTTAGTGAAAACGGGACTTGTCGAAGCTATTGATTCTTTAGTTTCCCTTGACGAACACTTTGCTACTTTTCGAGGTTATTAGTCGAGGGGGTTCGAGATTCTTAGTTTTCTTGAGTGTTTACTTCATAACATTGCGTGAGGACACGGCAATACCTTAGTATGGGGGATTTTGGTATGTGCTTAATTACACATACCATTCTCCATTAATAACGGACTTAAAAGACTAAAAACATACCAAAAATACATTGTATTTGTATGTTTTGCATTTGTATTGTGCAGGAAACGGATATTCAAGAAAAGGAACAAAAAGAAAGCCAAAAACAACCAAACCAAGCACGGGATGGAAAAGACAAGTTCAATCCGAAGCCAAAGTCAGTCAAAAGTCAGCCACATGAAGAAAATACAACTTAAGGGACTAAAACTGCCAAGCCTCAAGTTGTATTAATAAAATAACAAGACAAGGGTCAAAGTTGCAAACCGGGCAGAGATTACATTCAAGTTATATAACTTGAGGGGACAAAACTGCCTACTTACCCATAAAGCCATCTTTCCCGCCCCATCAAAAACCCAGGTACAACTTGGATGTCTTCCCATACTTCCCACCTGCAAATCCACTCGACACCCTAGCCAAAATCATTTCAACCACCCTACTATTTCCCCCCAGCTGTATAAAGGCCATGTTGGCAATCCCTCACCATTCCCAAAGTATTTTCGATGGCTGAGATTGATTCCAAAGAAGCTCAAAAGAAATTGAAGGCTGGGATTTGCTTTAGAATTACCTCACACAACAAGCACACTTGGTTTTTGCTCTCACAAAAGAAGCACAAGCTGCAAGTCCAAGAGATGAAGACTTCGGCTATAAATAGAGCCTTTTGTAAGCCTTTGAGGCATGTTAGTTTTTAGTTTTTAATCTTAAAAATAATTTAGCTTATTTTCAGTTTGTTTTAAGTCTTTTACAGCTTCTACTTTCAGCTTTGTAACACTTTCAAATTTTAATGCAAGTTTGAGGTTTTAAATCAATTTACAATTCCAAGAGTTAAGTTTCTTAATTGTGTTGTGTTCAAAAAGCTCTCAATACAGTTTGTTTATAAGCTGCTTAAATTAAGTAAACTTAAAAAGTTAAGTAGTCAAGAGAAAATCACACAAATCACTCTCAAATATACCACAGCTTATTTTATGGATGATAAGCCAGTTCTGGATGGGCTTATGGACTCTCACTAGCTTGTTTTATACAAGCTAGAGCTTGTAGATTCTTTGTTTGACCCTGTTTTGAGCAAGGGTGTTGTAAGTCTCTCTTTTTCTTACTTTACTTATTTACTGCAGAACTGCTTATAGTGCTTAGTTGTTAGTTGAAAAATAGTTTGTATCACTTTCTTAGTTAGTACTGTTAGTTCATTTGATAAAACTGTTAGTTTTGAGTTAACACTGCTAGGCCATTTCAGCTTATTTAAGTGCTTATTCTTGATTGAAATTTGCTTATAAGTGTTTTAATTTGTTATTTAATAATCTGTTTTTAATTAATATAAAAAGAAAAATGATTTTTGCAAACTTTCAGGGGTATTTTCAACTAGCAGTACTAACTTTAAGTTAGTACTGCTAGTTCACTTTTGGAACAGTACTAACTTAAAGCTACCAGTACTAACTCCAAGTTAGTACTGTTAGTCCATTTCTGCTTATTAGCTTATTGTTTCTACTTATTTAAGATTGGTTTAGCTTTTTAGAGTAGATTAAGCCTATTTTAGTTTACTGTCTTCAGTAGAACTTATTTGCCTTTTCAAAATAATTTTAAGAGTTTATCAGTTTTAGTTTTCTAGCTTATTTATCATTATAGTCTATTCTGGTTGCTTATTCTTATGCTTAAGTGCTTATTTTGGGTAGTTAACCTTCTGTTTTAGCTTATTTGCTTATTTCTTGTTTAATTGTGTTTTGTTAAGGCTAGCAGTACTAACCTTAAGCTAACAGTACTAACTTAAAGCTAGCAGTACTAACTCTAAGTTAGTACTGGTAGTTAATACTGTTAGTACTGTTGTTAGTACTGTTGTGTTTATCTTGTTTAGTTTAGCTTAATTGCATGCTGAAATTGCTTATTTAGAGTTAGTTTAGCTTATTTGATTTGTCTTAAGCTTATTTGAGCTTAATTGTGTTTTAGCTTTTAAAGTTTTAGTGTTTTCTCATTTCTAACTTTTATGCTTGATTTAGCTTATTTTCTTTGTTTATTTTTATATGCATTTGCTTATCAGTATTAGTGCCCAAATCATTCCTTGTCATATTCAAACATCAATCATCAATCGTCTTTCGATCTTCCATTTCTAGCCTCGTTGGGACATAACGACCCGGGGACTCTCTATACTGCTTCCGGTTTCATTGCTCTCGCGGATTCTGATCCCTGTTGTGTATTTCTATTTCTTCGTATTTATTTACATATAAAAAGGGGTGAGTTCGAGCGAGTCAATGGCTTACAGCAATTCAGGATCAGACACTGAGGTAACATCTTGTTCAAAAGAATGTAAGGAATCTTATGCTTATCTTAAGAAATTATATGATGAGCAAAGGGAACAACTTTGTGATGCTAGTATAGAAATTCAAGCCTATACTCTAGCTTTAAAAAAGGTAGAAGCTCAATTAGTCTGTCATCAGAAAAATCAACTTGCTTATGATGAAAAAAATAGGTTTATGAAAATTGATTTAGATGATAAAACTAATGTGCTCACATATCATAAGAAACTATTAGCAGAAGCTGTAAAAGAAAAAGAAGAATTAAAAACGAAACTTGAGAATTTTCAAAGTTCTTCTAAATGTCTTAGTAAACTGTTAAATACTCATATGAGTACTAAGGATAAATCTGGGCTTGGGTATAGAGATCAAATACATGAAGGTCTTTTAAGTTATGAAAATGAAGTTCTTGAAAGTGTATTTGACAATAGGCCTAGTGATGTAGAAGATAGTCCTGTGTATGATAGATTTGCAAAAGTTGAAGGAATGCATGCAGTTCCCCCTCCAATGACAGGGATCTACATGCCTCCTAAATATAATTTCGGAATAGGTGAGTCAAAGTTTACATATGGTCCAAAACAGTCTAAAATTGGTGAATCTGATTCTAAAACCAGTGTTTTTGCCTCTTGTGAATCTAATTTTAGTGTAGAAACACTTTAATCTGTGCCTAAATCAGCTGTAACTAAACCCAAAGCTGTCAGTGAACCTAAAGTTTGGTCTGATGCTCCTATCATTGAGGAGTATGAGCAGACAGTGATGATGAATATGTGATTAAACCTTCAAAAGAACAGCAAAAACCTAGTTTTGCTCTTGTTAATACTGTTATGCATGTAAAAACTCCTAGGGAAACTGTTAAAGAACAAAACAGATGTAGTCCGAGTCCCAAAGCTGACAAGAGAGACTGGAATGGTTTAATGTCCAAAAAACTAGGTTTGGGATATGGTTTTACTAAAAAGGCATGTTTTGTATGTGGCAGTTTTAGCCATCTTATTAGAGATTGTGATTTGCATGAGAAAAGAATAGCTAAGCAGATTGAATTGAACAAACAGAAGGGTTAGGGTACTGGTCATGGGGAGAATAGACCAGTGTGGAACAATGTGCAAAGATTGAATCACCAAAACAAGTTTGTTCCAACAATAGTACTAACTAAAACTGGCAGATTTCCAGTTAATGCTGCTAGACAAAATCTTTCTAGTCAAACAACAGCAACTAGTACTGCTAGGAAAGTTAATACAGCTAGACCCGTTGTGAATGAAATCAGACCAAGAAATAACTTTTATAAGTCTCATTCGCCTATTAGAAGGCCATTTAATAGAACAACAGCACTAAAAGCAAATTTTACAAATCATAAAGTAAATACTATGGGGATTGTTGATAGTGGATGTTCCAGACACATGACTGGGAACAAGGCCTACCTTGTTGAATATCAAGATTATAATGGTGGGCCTGTTGTTTTTGAAGGTAGTAAAGGTCAAATAAATGGTAAAGGTAAAATAATAACTGGAAAGATAGATTTTAAGAATGTGTACTTTGTGAAAGAACTAAAGCAATTTAATCTCTTTTTTGTGTCATAAATATGTACCAAGAAGAACAAAGTTCTCTTCACAGACTCTGAATGTCTTGTGTTGTCTCCTGACTTTAAGTTGCCTGATGAAAATCAAGTATTAATTAGAGTCCCCAAACAAAACAATATGTATAGTTTCAACCTAGAGAACATTGTTCCTACTAGAGGTTTAGCTTGTTTGATTAGAAAGGCCACAATTGATGAATCTAGAAGCTATGATGGAAGTGAGAAGGATCTTTAAGTGTTAGCTTTATAACCACACAACAAATGGTCATCAGTTCACCATGTCTAACAGACATAAAGAACTGGCTAGTCCAGAGCAAACGGCTTCTGGTAAAGACTTCTCAAATCTGTTAGTGGCTGATAGTTTGCCAAAAACTATATGGTTCTCAACTTACCATGCTTCACAGTAAAGAGTTTGCTAGTCCAAAGCAAACGGCTCTTGGTAAAGAAACATCAAATCCATTTTTGGCTGGTAGTTTGCCAAAAACTACAAGGCTAACTTAGTTGGTGTTGCTGTGTTGCTGAGTTGCTGAGATGCTATAAAGATGACAAAGACTGGAAGCTAATGAATGTTACAAAGTCACAAAACATTTCAAGTTCATCAAAGGGCATATTAAAGAATAGCTAAGTGTTTGGATACATCCTCCAAGTGATCAAGAAGCTTAAAACTAAAGAAACATGATGGTTAATAAGTGAACATCATGTTTAGGGGAGGATTGTTAGGAATTATGTTTTCCTGATGTAGTACTATTTGTATTAGTTAGTTAGTACTGCCAGTACATCTGTTAGTACTGGTAGTAGAGTTAGTACTGTTAGTAGTAAGTTAGTACTGCAAGCATATATTAGTTAGTACTGTTAGGAGATATGCAAGAGTTATATTAGGAATATATATGCATTATCTCTTCACACGTTTTGTAAGACCATTAGGGTTTCCTTGGTGTCTAAAAGGAACCCTACGGCACTAGTTAGATATATAAGTTCCACGAATATTCATAGTTAGTATTCTGTAACCTAGCAGATTTATAGTAATCAAAGTTCTGTTTTATTCATTATTCTTCTTAGCAGTATAAGTTAGTTTCCGCATAACTTATATTGTTTATAGTCATTGTTTCTTTTGTAGTTAGTTTGGATCTATTCAGATTGGCTACCACCCTTAACAGGCTAGAAAGATCTATTCAGATTGGGATCAACAAAGAATCATATAGGTCTTTGGCCAACATAGGTGGACGATTGTCAGCACCGAAGAGTATCATGTACTCAGCAAGAGTATTCTTTTGTCCAAGTGAAATAATTAGATCCATTTCAATGTGACAAGATTAAAATGATCGAACAGTGATTAGAGGTTGTTGTGTTAAAGTGAGTTTTGATTAATGAAGTTTGAGTCTTATGGAATACATGAGATTTTACAATTCTTGATAAAACCGAGAGATCAAATCTTCACGGAATTTTACAAATAAAAGAACAACCGTATAATTCACTTAACAAATGTGTATAGATCTCCTTAGTCAAGCATACAAATCACCCAAGCAAAGTGTATAAATCGCCAAAAGGAAGATGTATAAATCACCTTTAGTAATTATGTATAAATCGCCTGATCAACTTAACTTGTATAAATCGCCTATGGTAAATGTATAAATCGCCTGAATAATCGAAGTATAAATCACCTGAATAGTTGAAGTATAAATCGCCTGAACACTTTAAGTATAAATTGCCTGTTCAAATGGAAGTATAAATCGCCTGTTCAAATTGAAGTATAAATCGCCTGTTCAAATGGAAGTATAAATCGCCTGAAAAATTAAAGTATAAATCGCCTGTTCAAATGGAAGTATAAATCGCCTGTTCAGAAAAAATGGCATAGATCGCCTGACTAAAAAAATGGTATAAATCGCTTGAAGGAATAAGAACGTATAGTTCGCCTGTGGAGAGGTATAAATCGCCTAAACACTACGAAACTGAAAAATCAAAAATCTTAAAAAGACACACTTTTTGACGTTTTTACTCGATTTTTCTTGTACAACTTCACTATCTAAGACTATTAGAACCTTAAAAACACAAACTTTAACGGTTTTGACACGAAAGAATTGAAATCAAGATTCTTGGTACAAAACCCTCTTTTTAACCAAAAAGACTCAAAAAGATGATATTTTTATGGTTTTTGAAAGATTTTCTTGTACTTCTAGTCTATACTAAGATAACTAAGCAAGAAAGTTATGATCTTTATGGTTTTTAAACCCTCAAAAAGTGAAAACTTTTTGAATGGATTCGAACCAAAAATACTAGTAAAACGAGTAGATAAAACGCACACACAACCTACACAAACACCCCATGGCCCTTGATACCAATTGTAGAATATCTTAACACACAAATGGAATGATTCACTTAGAGTTTTAGAGACAGAGGGAGAGGTGGTTGGATGTGACAAACACTTAGAGAGAGAAAGAAAATAGATAATATTAGCTTAGTGTAAAATGTGACAAATAAACAACCAACACCCTCTCCATACATGGAGAGGGTTTATAGACCCCTTATAATGGTTGGCTAGGGCCTTTAGTGGGCTTATCCATGGGCTTTGACCCCGGTTAGATTTCTAACTTAACCTTATAACTTACTACGAGCTATGACTATCTATATTGGAAGTGACCGACACTTTTTTATATTTCAAACAAGGAAGTCATGCTTGATCATAGCTAGATTGAATCCATGCAAGATGAGCTGAACCAGTTCAAATGCCTTGATGTTTAGGAACTTGTCGAATGTCTAATTGGAAGAAACATAATTAGAGTCAAATAGATTTGGAAAAACAAGACTGATGCTGAAAATATGGTTATTCAGAACAAGTCTTGTTTAATTGCCAAAGGATATGGTCAAGAAGAGGGAATCAATTTTGAGGAATCATTTGCACCAGTTGAAATACTTAAAGCTATCAGAATCTTTGTGGCATATGTAGCTTACAAGAACTTTCCTATCTATCAGATAGATATCAAGACGGCATTCCTGAACGGTCCACTGAAAGAGGAAGTTTTTGTTCCTTAGCCTAATGGTTTTGTAGATCCAGACTTTCCTTACAACGTATATCATTTTAAGAAAGCTCTGTACGGTCTTAAACAAGCCCCTATAGCCTGGTACGACAAGATTTCCTCATTTATAATCAAACACCATTTCACAAAAGCTATTGTCAATCCGACATTGTTTACAAGAAGACACGGAAATGATATTTTATTAGTTCAAATCTATGTCGATGACATATTTTTTGGGTCAACAAAACCAGTCTTTTCAACAAGATTTGCAAAACTAATGAAAGATAATTTTAAAATGTCAATGATCGGTGAAATGAAGTTCTTTCTCGGATTTTAGGTTCATCAATCACCTTGAGCAATCTTTATACGTCAATCACAATATACTATGGATCTTCTTAAGAAACATGGGATGGAAAAATGTGATACTATTAGCACACCAATGGCTACTACCAAACTAGATGCAGATTTATAGGGTACCCAAGTTGACCAAACTAAGTATCATAGATGCAGACTTATGTATCTCACTGCTAGTCGACCAGACATTGCCTTTGCGACATTTGTATGTGTGCGTTATCAAGTACTCCCAACTGAAAAACACCTTAAAGAGGTTAAAAAGATCTTTCGCTACCTAAGACAAACCATTAACATAGGTCTATGGTTGTCGAAGGATTTTGGGTTTGAGCTAATTGCATATTCAGATGCAGACCATGCATTGTGTAATGATGATTGCAAAAGCACAACTAGAGGCATTCAATTTATGAGAGATAAGTTAGTCATTTGGTCGTCAAAAAAGCAAGATTGTACAGTAATGTCAACTGCGGAAGCTGAGTACATATCCTTATCTGCATGCTGTGCTCAAGTCATTTGGATGAGAACGCAACTGCTAGATTATGGATTTCGGTATAACAAGATTCCAATGTATTGTGACTCAAAAAGTGCAATTGCCATATCTTGCAATCCGGTAAAACATTCACGTACAAAACACATTAACATCTGTTATCACTTTATCAAGGAGGATGTTCAAAAAGGTACCATTGAACTTTACTTTGTCGAGGCGGAATACCAACTTGCTGATCTTTTTACAAAAGCCCTTCTAAAATAAAGGTTTGAGTATTTAGTTCACAGGATTGGTATGCGATGTATGACTCCAACTGAGTTGAAATGTCTGGCAAAGTTATCTTCTTGAATGAAAGATCATACATCAAAACATATTGTAAATAATTTTCAAAAACAAAATCAAAAATCAAAATCAATCTTGTTCATCTTAGTTATAGTGCATGTTGGACATGTGGCCTTCCCCTTTGAAGTTGTAACAGATAACAGTCCTTTGTTTCTTAGAATTGCTTCCACTTGCTCCTGAAGTGTATGTCCTTGTAGTACCCGCAGCTAAAGACGTTTGTCTCCCCCGAACTGGTTGTACGGTCACTCTTCCATTATTAATGGTAGCTTGTTGCCTAGGGTTTGACGAATTCCTCAGCTGATTATTGGTAGTGGGGTAGCGAGAAATGACAACAGCAGTCAAGAAAGACATCATGTGATTGATGGCATCAATGGGATCATCAGTTATAATAGTTGAGTATAAGTTCAATAGTGGGTTACGTTTTTATACACCCATAGTTTGTAATAATTGTAATTGCATTTACAATTATCATGGAAATAATCGAATACAAGTTATCATAGGTGGTAATAATTGCAACACATACAATTATCATAGAAAACAATATTATTGCCCTAAGCTCATGATATCAATACGTTAACATGGAAATCACCGTAGTGACATTGGTTGAGGAACAAATGTCCTCGTGGAAAGGTAACTTGCCAAAGTTACCCATTATAATCAAATATAGTGCTATTGGTACCAGAAAGTATAGGTACACCAACGTGAGTCGTCACACCCCGATAGATCTATCCACAATATTCGCGTTCACTCGCAAGTGACTAATGGTTCATGATTAAGAAATATTGGCAGTGGAAGGTACTTAGGCAATAATATATCTGGCATACAGTTGGAAAAACACTTGCATTCATGGTTTAAGCATGTATCCCCCTCGCGGGTTTATAAAGTATTCAAAAGATTTAAAATGCGAGGCTATGAACTCACCTTAACAGGGAAATCTGATTGATGGCAAAAGTATATGAAATGAAAGTAACGGCCTCGTCACGTAACCTAAGGGTAATATGTCAAGTCTTAGTGTGATTACTTATGTTTTTAAAACTTTATAAAGTTTAACATACATTACTTTGATTTATTAATTTATAGAAATATTGTATCACTGTTCGGGCTATCATAATTCAGAGGTCAGGTAGTAAATGTTTGAGGAGTCAGGACACTTTAAATCGTAAATCCAGCAAACTCGTCAAAACGTATATCCAAATGAAACCCCTCACATGAAATTCCCTAGTAACATGATACGATAAGATTTTAAGTTTCTTTAAAAGCTAGTCGATGATAAGTTACGTTAAATATATAACGTAATTGTTTTATAATGCGTCGATCGATGATTAATAATAATAAATGTGTCTGGTTTTAATAAAATTAAGTCTTATAATATTAATATTTTTATAACTAATATAAAAATATTTCATTTTATACCTTTAAAAATGCAAAAATAGCAATATATACCCTTGGTTTATAAACTTTTACAAGTTTAGTCCTTTAAATAATAAGTATATATATATATTAAACCTTTAACTTTGAAACTTGGCAAGATAGGTCCTTATAGTTATAACTTTAGGAATATGATATTTTCAGCCCCTCTAGTTATAATTTCCAAAATATTTACAATATATACCCCTTGCATGGGATTTATTTGCAAAACAAGTCCAAAAACATAATAATGATATTTTTGAAATCCAAGAGAGTTTTGCAGCTTATGGCTTATTAGAATAAGCTAAAATAAGTAGAGTTTACGAGCTTATAGCTTATGAAAAGGGCCTGTGATTGAAAAAAAATCAAAATGGGTACATTTTTAGGGTTTTAAAACAATTCGAATGGGTTTGATGTTCAAGGATCTTAAAAAAGAGTTCCTTCATGATCTAATAGAGTTTCTGAACAACCTAAAATATTAGCAAAGCTTATAGGATGAGTATAAAAAGCTTACAACTTGAAATGGGTCGAAATGAAGGTTTTTGTTTTGTGTAGCTTGGAGACGAGTTCTATGGCTTCTTCCTTGGTTTCTAAACACACCTTGGGACTTCTATACTTCTGCTAGTGCAAGGCTAAAGCAAAGTTTTGAGGTGGAGAAGTGTTTTTGGAATGAATGAAAGTGTGTGTTTTGGTTCGACTATTTATAGGCAAGAACTAACTTGGTGCCCAAGTTCTAGCTTGATGTGGTGGCTTAGTTATAGATTAGTGATTCATGGCAACTACTAGGGTGACTAAGGAAGGCTAGGGAGTGACTATTGTGAGCTAGAGTTGATAGATAAACAAGGTGGAAAGAAGATGGAGAAGTTAGGGTGATGACTTGGGGTTTTGGAGACTTGGTGGCCAAGTTAGGTGACAAGGTGGTGATGGAGGTGTTTGTAAGGTGCTGGAGTGATGGTGATGTGGACGTGAGGTCATGGTGATGAAGGTGGTGGTGAGTCATGGAGGAGCTTGAGGTGTTTATTTAGTTTATACATGACTGTTTTTGGTCAGCACAACATCTGTCCCGTAATTTGGTTGCATTTACAATACCGTTATTAGGATCAACCTTACAACTAGTGAGCATCTTGATATTTAAGTCCTCTACATCTTTTTGTTTTACATATTTAGGGTTACTATACAAAAATCTAGAGATAACAGTGTTTATACAGGTGTGCAGAGAAATTTGCGCACCTTTGCCATTTTCGGCTATAAACTTATTTCTTTCCGGAAGTGATCTGGTGATTCATCGGAAAAATGATAACAAAACATAGGGCTACAACCTAGGTTTTTTACTTAATACCAAAAATTACTGATTTTCCTAGAATTCTTATGTTTTATTTAAGGATCAGATTCTAAAAACTTTGAATAGTTTAAGGTGTACTGGGTGTGCTTGGTTTTATGATTTGGTTTAGGGTCTAGATGAATTAAGGTTTTAGGCTTAGGGTTCGATATGATTTAGGGATTAGGTTTAGGGTTTAGGCGTTATGCATTGGCGTGTTTGTACCTGTGTTTAAGTGGTGGTAAGATATAAACATGATTTAGAGGTGAAATGTCCCTAGTTTGTATTTCATGCCACAATTGACTTGTAATTGACGCTTTAGGAAGTGGTACTTATTGGTTTTGGTGGGAAATAGATATTCAAAATTTTGGGATTTGTATTGTTACACATGCTTTGAGACATTCTACCACTTGTTTTGACATGTATTAGGTTTTTTTGGAATAAACGTTAACGTATAATGCTTGTTTTGGAATAACATTGTAAATGGTACGTTAAATGGATATCCTTACATGGGTTAAAATGAGATTTAAAATAGACTTTGACATATTAGGATGTTTACCTATGTAACTAGTTGTAGTGGCATTTGGTTTTGCGTGAGCTCGTTTTGTTTGCTAGTAAGTTAACTGTTTTTTAATGGATGAACTAAAGCAAACAAAATATTCCTATGAAAATGGTTGCTTCTAATTTAATAGATGAATAATTGAATAGAGGAAAATTTTGGGTTGTTATAGTCTCCCTCCCTTAAAAGAAATCTCATCCCGAGATTTAGTTGGATGCCAGAGTGATGTTTGAAAATAGATGTGTATACTTGGCATGAATTTCATCTTCGCGTTCCTACGTAAATTCTGGTCCTCTTTTAGAGTTCCATCTTACTTTGAGTATATGGATACGACTTTGCTTCAGTAGTTTGACTTCTTAGTCCATGATTTCTATTGGTTCTTTTACAAAATTGAGTTTGTCATCGAGCTGAAGTTCTTTCATTGGAATAACGAGGGATTCGTCAGATAGGCATTTCTTTAAATTAGAAACGTGGAAGGTATTGTGGACATTACCGAGTTCTTCAGAAAGCTTAAGTTTGTATGCCATGGGTAATCTATCAAGGTTTTTTAAATGGTCCAATGTACCGAGGGTTAAGCTTTCCTCGCTTTCCAAATTGGATGACACTTTTTGAGGTAACACTTTTAACATAACGCGATCTCCAACTTGAAATTCTAAAGGCTTTTGCCTTATACTGGCTGTTACATTTCTTTGTATGGTCTCTTGCATTGGCAACATTGTCGGATTTGCACTATCTTTTTGATGGTTTCATGGATTATTTCTTGTTTGGTTAGTTGGACATCTCTAACTTTGGCCTAGTAAACAGGTGATCAGCACTTTCGACCATAAAGTGCCTCGAATGGTGCTGCCTTAATACTAGCATGGTAACTGTTAATGCAGAAATGATCTTTACAGTGGTAAGTGTCTCTTCCTTCATTTCAAAATCTATCGCGCAGTACGTAGCATTTCCTTGAGAGTTTGATAGTCCTCTTGCTTTGTATGTCAGCCTGCGGATGGTATGAATGTGGAATCACTTTGGTATGGGTCTCAATTCCCTGATGACGGCTAAACTTGTCGGCAGATTGTCCTATGATGTCTAACGATGCATCTTCATCTTTTCGGCTTAAGATTTAGTATAAGATGATGTTCAGATAACTTTATCTATAAGATAGCGTAAGGGTTTACTTGTTTTTATGATTATTAGTCTGGTTCCTCGTGATAATATGCACACAAAATTGATAAAATTTTTAGATTGTTTTTGACAATAAGTTTTTAGGGTGACTACTCTCAGCATGGCATGGTCCTTCCTGAATTATACATAGGTGGTCAGGCCATGTATAATTGAGATTAAGATGCCGGGTGCTTATTTTTGTAAAATAGTGTTTTATAATTTCATAATATTTTATGTGGGCTTATGATTAAGTATAGTATTTAAGTATTTTTGACAAAAAAAATTTCACATTACATTGATTTGATAGATAACTAGAATTCATTCGCACTAATACAATGAGATTCCTAAGAAAATGATCTATGATTTTCCAACTTGAAGTTCACTAGGCAAGGCGAGAAGATTTTATCTTTACGCATTGATATCGACTTCCATGTTGTTGGGGTCTTGATCGATTTCTCCTCCTCCTAAAGCATACATCAATCCACGTGCTTCAGTATCTCCAGCTAAGTTTCCATGGTTTCGATTCTTTAACTCTGGACAATCCTTATTGTAGTGCCCTTGATTTCTACATTTATAGCAAGTAATGATCCTTTGATTGTTAGTAGTAGCAGGACTCCTGTAGTCTAGGGTCAAGTGGCCAACTCTCTTGCAGTTTGCGCTTTTTACTGTACACTGGCCATTGTGATGAAATTTGCATTTATTGCATAATGGAAGAGTCCCAGCATAGACTTTCTTGTTGCCTGGCTTAGTAGTCTGTGCCCTAAGCACCTTATGCTCTTTGTTTTGTTGACTCGAGCCTCCATTGTGGTTACCTTCCCGTTTCCTCTTGTTGCTAGCATTCCCTGCTACCTTTCTTTCTTATTGTTTAGTCTGCTTATTTGTTATTGAGCCATACGGGTCTTAGTCCTCATAGATGGCAGGTAGTCTCAATAGATAGCCACTCGTTGGGCTAACAAATTGTCAATTTTGATCAAAGCTCATTCCTTGATTCGCAGTTGTCATTGTTCTTCAAAATTAGAGGAGTGATAAAATTAGGTTTTTTTTTTTCAGTTATCTTTAGTCGTGCTTCGAAGGTTGAAATGTTGCGAGATGAGGAACTGATATGGGTGATCTAACAGGAGTCTCAGTGTCTCTAGGTGGTGAAATATTTTCGGGAAAAAAGAAATGTCGGAAATCAAACATTGGTGATAGTGATAACACTAGAGATGGAGGTAAAATAGTCGGTGGAGCAATAGGAGCTAGTGGTGGAATAGGTAATTCATTATCAGTAGCATCATGTGCTTGCATGCCTTCCATATATGGTCACATAAAAGGTGAGAGGCTTTGGGCTAAAAGATCCTTAGTTAAATCATCTGAAAATTTGTAAGATGTGTTTCTCGGGTGTGGCTGGGACATAGTCCGGTGAGCCGAGATTATTAGTCTAGGAGTGTGTATAGTGAAAAAGTATCCTTAACATCGGAATCAGATAGGATAATAATAGGATGGGGGGAAGACATGACTATATAACAACCCAGTGGAAATAACATAAGTTATTTATATATAATATAATAGTAGTGTATTATCTGCCATGGAAATTTCTTACACATACTATTCTGGAAACTGCAGTGGCACGGAGGACTTTCTTGGATGGAAAAAGTAGTTATAGTTTAGGTTTTACCCTTGTTCTCTATAACCATGAGCTCTGATACCAATCTGTAACACCCCCATTTTTGACATATAGCAGCGGAAGCTAATCTGGGGTATTACTTCATGGATCAACAGACATAATCATAGAAAACGACTCATAAAGAGACGTTTTGGAAAATTTTGTTATCATTCATTTATTCATCAGAGTTTTTACAAAAAGAGGTCCCAAAATCTAGAAACATAAAGTTTGAATGATAACAGTTTAGCCATTTTCAAGTCTGTGCCACTTCGTGCCATAAGTTGCTCAATTACCTGAGATAAACATGCTAAAAAGGTCAACACAATGGTTGAGTGAAATTCATAGGTTTATGATAAATAGTTGAATACAAGTCATCATAGACAGTGGGTTACGTTGTTATACATCCATAAATAGTAATAATTGCAATGAGTACAACTATTCTAGAAAACAGTATTATTGCCCTAAGCTCATGACATCAATACGTTAACATGGAAATCACCATAGTGACATTGGTTGAGGAACAAATGTCCCCGTGGAAAGGTAACTTGCCAAGGTTACCCATTAAGTCAAATATAGTGCGTTTGGCTACCCCATGAACGGGTATACCAACGGGAGTCATCACCCCCAATAGATATATCCATAATATTTGCGTTTACTCACAAGTAATTAATGTTTCATGATATGGAAATAGTAGCACTGGAAGGTACTTAGGCAATAATATATCTGGATAGCATACAGTTGGAAAAATACTTGTATTCATGGTTTATAGCATGTATCCCCCTCGCGGGTTTATAAAACATTCAAAAGATTGAAATGCGAGGCTCTGAACTCACCTTAACTGGGAAATGTAATTGATGGCAAAAGTATATGAAATGAAAGTAACGGCCTCGTCACGCAACCTGAGAGTAATATCTTAAGTTTTAGTTCGAGTGTTTATATTTCAAACTTTATTTTATAAAGTTTAACGTAAATATTCATTTGGTTTATTAGTTCATGAAAACATCGTATCACACTTTGGGCTATCATAATCCAGAGGTCATGTAGTAAACGTTTGAGGAGCTAGGACACTTTAAATCGTAAATCAAGCAAACTCATCAAAACGTATACTCAAATGAAACCCCTCACATAAAATTCCCTAAGTTTCTTCAAAAGCTAGTCGATGATAAGTTACGTTAAATATATAACGTAATTGTTTTATAATGCGTCGATCGATGATTAATAAGGACAAATGTGTCGGGTTTTAATAAAATCGAGTCTTATAATATTAATATATATTTTTATCACTAATATAAAAATATTTCATTTTATACCTTTAAGAGTGCAAAAATGGCAATATATACCCTTGGTTTATAAACTTTTACAAGTTTAGTCCTTTATATAATAAGTATATATATATTAAACCTTTAACTTTGAAACTTGGCAAGATAGGTCCTTATAGTTAAAACTTTAGGAATATGACATTTTCAGCTCCTCTAGTTATAATTTCCAAAATATTTACAATATATACCCCTTGCATGGGATTTGTTTGCAAAACAAGTCCAAAAACCATAATAATGATGTTTTTGAAATCCAAGAGAGTTTTGCAGCTTATGGATTATTAGAATAAGCTAAAATAAGTAGAGTTTACGAGCTTATCTCTTCATGATCAGATGTGACTAAGTCATCATCATTAGAATCTTCAAATTCTTCTCTAGCTGATGTTTTTACAAATTTGACACTCCAAAGCCATAGAGCTTTCTTCTTTAGTTTCTAACTTCAAATCCAACAATTGTGAAACACTCCTTGGTCAAGGTATCTATTTTCTACAATGCATAATAAATGAACTATCCATTACTTGTCATGATAATATGTACCCTGAAACTATGTAATTTCGTAGCTAGTAAAGACTCCAATTAGCGTTTTATCCCAAAAGTCACCGTATCACCTTGATTAAACATAATCATCAATCCCCAAAGCATCTTATCAAAGCCTTCAGGAATCTCATCTTGATATTCTTCCATTACAAGCTCATAGACAGCCTTCAAGTCTTCTCTGTCAAAAATTGATAGGACTCCCATCAAGGTGCGAAAGAATCTCATATTTCCATTACTCCTTGTTACTCTATTCATATAGTCATCTTCCAAAGGTTTGGTGGGATCAAATTGAGGTAAGTTTAGAGAAAGAATGACCGTGCTCAGTCAACAATGGAGAGTGATGATCAATTATCTCAACATCTACCACTCTTATCTTCATCCAGAGCAATATTGTACATATCTTGAAGTCATCATCTCTCTGTGTGAGACTAGAGGTATAATTTTCTTCTTTTTGCTTTTAGCTTCTTCTTGTGCTATCTATTCCTTTTCTTTTGCTCTTCTTCCTCTTGAACTGTCCTCAGACAGAGTATCATTCTTCTGTTCTTTCTCTTTATCAGCAGCTTGTTCATTCATCCTTTTGATTGCTCTTTCATCTTCTTCAGAGCCAATAGCCACAAAAGTCTGATCTTGCTTCTTGTATCTCTCATACAAGACTTGATTCTCCTCAAAGATTTAGACTTTAACTCAGCATGCTCTTATTTGCAACATATTTCAGATAATGGATCATCCTGATTTCAAGCTGAGATATCGTTGTGGCTTATTTCTATTGCAGTATTTTCTTTGTTCTCAAGAAACTTCCTTTGGGCAGCAATTGTGTCATGTAGAAACTTTGCTCTCTCCTCAATAGAATATTGCTCCCTTTCTTCTGTTGAAGCTTTTTCTCAAGAATCTGATCTGGCAATTAGTCCTTTAGGCTTAATGTAGCTTAAATTCAGTGGCAAGTGCTTCTCCTACAGCTTCTTCCTCTTGCTCTACCAATTTTCTAGCCAGAAGTGCATCAAGATCAATTTGTCTTTGTGTTTCAGCATCCATTGTAGTTTGCAATGGTTGAGCTGCCTCTAAACCTGCTAGCTCTTGAAGCTCTTTTGACTTCTTTGATGCTTGAACTTCGGCTTGAGGTCTTTCTTCCAGTCATTGGAATCTTTCCTTTTCCTTCCTTTTGGACTTCTTCTGTCTCGCAGTAATTTAGTCAAAGCAGTATAACCTTCAGCATATTAACTTGAGCTGAAGGTGTACTACCAGTATTAACTTGAGTCTCAGTAGGTTCTTCAAAATGTAGGATTTTGGTAGGAGTTGGTGTAGATTTGGGTTTCCTTCTGTAAATCTTGCTACCAAGAGGGGCTTGTAATCCCTTAAATCCTTCTGAAGCTACATTAGTTAAGATTTGTGCAGCCTCTAAGGTAGAAGGACTTATCTGAATCTGCTTGAGCCTCCCCCTGACATGCTTTCCTTTCAGGAGTAGCAAATGCATTTCCTTGATCTGTTTGAGAAGGAACTTCTTGATCCTGACCCTCTGCATCCTTCTTGTTCCTGTATACCCATTTAGTACCTATCACCTTAGCACCATTGGGTAAATCAACCAAAACCCATACTTTGTTGAAGCTTGAACTGCAACGATTCCCTTCCTGCATATCTTCCACCCACTTCCATCTGTCAAAGGGCTTCTGAGACTTTCCTTGGTTCAAATTGAGATAAAAAGCAAGCAAAAAGACAATGTTGTTGATCTTTATGATTGAATCTTTGATGTGCTTGTATGTAGCTCACTAGAGCATGAGCCTTAGTGATTTTCTTGAGAGAGTTTCGAGTCTGAACAGGTGTATTGGGATCTCCAAGGAGTGACTTGAGATGGAGCAATATGAATCCTTAGAGTGTGGTTGGTAGAGACATCTACCTCATCTGGTAGATTGTTGAAGTCAGTAATAATCCCATCATCATCATAAGAAGCCTGTTCAAAGATACCTTCACTTGATTTATCATAAATCCTATTTTAGCACTCATCATCATCCTAACATCAGAGAAGACCTCTGTCTTCATGCCATTCACTGGAGAGATATCTTCAATTTTCCAGTAGACAGACTTCCATCATAGACAGTAGTAAGATTATCAACGAACAGTATTAACAGGAGTAGTACTGGTAGGTGCTGTTGCAGGTACTGGTCCTAAGTGCGTCACAAAGCAAGAGCATCCAACTCTTTCTAAAGGACATAATTTTCAATCAGCAGACTGGATATTGGTGGTAGAAAATGGCTGCTTTTGGGGAGAGTCCTTCCTTTTAGCAATGTTTTCAGAAACAGCTGCTTTACTAGAAGTAGAAGAGACCACCAGCAGTTTCTTCAGCATCCTCAGTCGCCAGCACATCAATATCATGACCCTGTTGAACCTCAGGTAGCTGATTTTGCAAAGAGACAGGTATATAGTTCATAGAGTCTGTAAGATAGTCTAAGTCAAACATCCACCTATGGCCTAATCCCTAATTGGTGTTTTTTTTCCTTAAGAAAGTGACAGGAAGGTTGTAACTTCAACTCGTTGAGTGACTAAATTATAACCCTAAAGGCTTTACTATTCACAAAGTAACCAACAAGAAAACCCTCATCAGATTTCCCATCAAACTTTCCTAGTGGGCTAAGAGTATTGAGAATGGTAACATGGCACCCAAATGTCTATGTACGAAGATGTTTGGCCCAGGGTTTTGTTTTGAGGCTTGGTCACTCTTACCCTGTTGAAGGTATAGCAAGCAGTATTAACTGCTTCTGCCCAAAAAGTGGTAGGTAAGTGTGAGTCAGCTAGCATAGTCCTAGCAGCCTCTATAAGGGTCCTATTCATTCTCTCAGCAACCCCATTTTGCTGAGGAGTTCTTGCATTACTAAACTCCTGTTTTATACCCTTTTCCCCACAGAACTCAAGCATAACCCTGTTTTTAAACTCTGTCCCATTATCTGATCTAATGATTTTTACTTTTTGATTAAGATTGGTTTCTATCTGTCTTATAAGGTCTTTAAGAATGTCACTAGTCACATCCTTTTAGCTAGAAAGAAAACCCAACAAAACGCTTGAATAGTCATCAGTAACACTAGGTACAGTAACTTGCATGGTTGATACTCCTCACATGAGTAGGCCCAAAAGTCCATATGCATGTGTGTAATGGTGTAGTCCACATATCTGTCAATCTTGGCCTTACAGGAGGCCTTGTGTTGCTTTCCCTTCTGACAAGCAACACAAGTGTGGTCATTTTTGAAACTCTTGGAAGGTAACCCTCTAACTAGATTATCCTTGACAAGTTTATTTAAGTTTTTGAAATTAAGGTGACCTAACCTCCTGTGCCACAATTTAGCTTCATCAGATGAGGCTTTTGCTAATAAACAAGTGTATCCTTTTGAAGAAGCAACATTTTTCATATCAAAAGTATACATGTTGTGTTGCCTAGGAACTTTAAGAAGGACCTGATTTGCATCAGGCATCTTGAAGTCAGAGGACACCACAAAACACTCTTTTTCAGTAAAAAGTACATTTAGCTTTTTATCACATATCTGAGATATGGAGAACAAATTAAAATGTCCAAGTTCTTTCACAAAAGCCACATCATCAAAAACTAAATTTCCTAATCTAATTGTACCTTTTCCACTGATACTACCTTTACTTCCTCCAAAAGTAACAGATCCCACTTTGGACAGTTCTTGATAATCTTCAAGATGGGCCCTGTTACCAGTCATGTGCCCAGAACATCCACTATCAAAAATACCTCTATGCTCCATATGCTTCAGTGGATGATCCTGCACAATCAAAAAGAGATTAGTTTCTCTTTGGGACCCAGGCCTTCACAGGCTTGGGTCTGCCTTGTGGACCTCTAGAAACAATAACATTTGATTCAGGGGTTGGTCCACTATTGGTATTGGAGAGTGGTATTACTTTCCTCCAAACACAACCTGCTGAGGTCTTAACAGCAGTGCCCATTTTGCCCTTAACAGCATATTTATTTGACTTGTGTGCTGTATTCCTTGAAAAGGGTCTATTTACAGGTGACCTTTGTTTTGAAAAACATTTCTTTGGACTTTTAAGATTCACCTGAGAAGGTTTAGGGCTTGTGTTGTTTGATACTGGTCTATTTACTCTAGCAGTATTAACATGCACACTACCAGAATTAACATGTTGCTTGCCAGTATTAAATCTAGAAGCACCAGACTTAATTTGAGTGCCAGAATTAACATGCACACTACCAGAATTAACATGTTGCTTGCCAGTATTAAATCTAGAAGCACCAGACTTAATTTGAGTGCCAGAATTAACATGCACACTACCAGAATTAACATGTTGCTTGCCAGTATTAAATCTAGAAGCACCAGACTTAATTTGAGTGCCAGAATTAACATGCACACTACCAGAATTAACATGTTGCTTGCCAGTATTAACATTTACCCTACCAGTTTTAACATGTTGCTTGCCAGTATTAAATCTAGAAGCACCAGACTTAATTTGAGTGCCAGAATTAACATGCACACTACCAGAATTAACATTTTCATGACCAGTATTAACATTCACCCTACCAATTTTACTAGCAGTACTAAGGTTGGGTCTAATGTTACTTAGTTGTACAGGTCTGGGAGTGAACTGATTTGCTTTATTCACTCTGTTAGTGTTAGTCCAGGCTGGTGTGGCTTGCCGAACATTAGCATGAACCACCCTTTGGCTCTTAAGAGCAGCTTCCCTTGCCATCTTCTTCTCATAATAGTCACAGTCCTTAATCAAGTGACTAAGACTTCCACACACAAAACATGGTTTTCTTTCAAAAGAATATCCTGCACCTAATTCCCTTTCCATTCGTTGATTCCAATTCTAGTTGGTTGCCTAGGAGTTTTTACATGCTGTGCACAACTAGGGTCAACTGTTTGTAGGGGTTCAGGCACTTGTGGTTGAGTCT
>BQNB010027520.1:0-57549 GCA_026074375.1 Tanacetum coccineum
AAACAAAATTACAAGTAAACGCGTACGAGAAAAAAAATAATTAGTGAAATATATGACGTTGTAAATGACCTAAAAATACGGAATGTTACAGTTCATAAGGTGTCTTGTTATGGGGTTGAGTCACTAGAACCCTGTTCAAAACATAACAAGCAGTACTAACTGCTTCTGTCCAAAACATGGTAGGTAACTTAGAGTCAGCAAGCATAGTTCTTGCTGCCTCTATAAGGGTCCTATTCTTTCTTTCAGCAACCCCATTTTGTTGTAGGATTCTAGCAACACTATAATCCCTTTTAATCCCCTTGGACCCACAGAGTTCAATTAAGTTAGAATTTTTAAACTCTGTCCCATTGTCACACCTTATAGCCTTAACCTTTTTAGTTAGCTGGTTTTCAACAAAAGTAATGAAATCCCTAAGGATATAAAAAGTCTCATCCTTAGTCCCCAAAAAGAAAACCCAGCTAAACCTGCTAAAGTCATCTGTAACCACCAAGGAATAGTGCTTGTGATCAATGCTTTTGATCACTATGTGCTTTGTCCTAAAATCTTTATTGATAATCAGAGTACCATATGCATTGTTAAAAATCTAGTTTTTCACCAAAGAACCAAGCACATAGAGATTAGGCACCATTTTATTAGAGATGCAAATGAGAAAAATCTTATTCAGGTGCTTAAAATTCACACAGATGATAATGTGGCTGATTTATTGACCAAAGCATTTGATGGACCCAGATTTAATTATTTAGTGGTTCATATTGGGATGCTAAATCCATAAATCCTCTGTTTAAGGGGAGGATTTGGATTTAAGGGGAGGACTGTTATTGTATTTTTTTAAATAGTTATTTTTTTTCTTTTAGCCTTATTTTTTTACAGATATTAGACTAGCAGCTTTAATTCTTGTAGTTAAATCTTTTATTTTTCCATGTATATGGTATGTGTGGTTTTGGTCTAATCTTTTGCAGTGAAATGATTCATGATGTGTGAATAGCATGGAGTGTGTGTGGCTTTATTTTGATGCTTTTGATGCGAAGAGTAATTCTGGTGGATTTGTTGTCATTTCTGGTGTTCAAGGACGTTTTATACTAGTGGTCATACTGGTTTCTATGGATGTCAATTTCTATGGTTGTCTTTCTGGTTTCTGCTCGGGCAGCGTTTTTCTTGTTGGTTATTGTTAAATTTTTGTTAGGGTTGACTTTTCTTTAATCGAGTAATTAAATTGAGTTTTATTATATTTCATAGCAAGCTGGTAAATTGTGGGCATTTAATTTGATAAAGGGGTATATATTTAAGGGTTACTCATGGTTGCCTAAATTTTTACACTTACCTTTGTGATCAAACCCTAATTTTTTCAGACCTCTTTATTCATTCCACTCACATTCGATATTGCGATCTACTACCCACCAGGTAGCTACTACTCTTGCATTCTATACACAGCATTTAACAACAAACCCTATTAAAGCTTATCGTGAATCCAATGGTGCCCTAAAAATATCGCGATGAGCACAACAGGATTGGATTTTTGGAGAAACCCAAAGGGAGTACCGATTTTTCATCGGTTATTGATTTTTTACTTGATTCCCTATTAGGTATGCTATTGTATCTGACCATCCATCTTATATTTCACTAATATACCCAATTCTGTCTACGGCTCACTCCGATTCATCTGATGTCTGGTACACCAGCTATTGTGGCCTAATTGATGGAGTCCTCCTTACTACAATCACTGATCACTAGTGAGGACGTCTATTGCAGAGTTACATGATGAGGGGGGGATTATGGATATGCATATACCTGACATATTCTTTGGCATGGTAATCTAGGTTACCATGAGGGGAAAGTTGACTTTTATAAGACAAATTCTTTACCTCAGTGGAGGTTCTTAGAAAAATTTCCTCATACTCTCTTACATTGTCTTAGTACTTATGTTTTTTCTTTTTTCGGGGGGGGAGTTGGGATCAGTTTGGACACCTTTGGTATTGCTTTTAATCTATTTGTGTACCGAGGGAAAGTAGTACAATTGGTCTCGATATATCTTATGGGATGGTAAATAACTTAATTAACTATTAAGAAATTATTTGTTGTTTCATAGTTTCATACAACTGATATGGACATAGAATAGGGATACCAAACCATACCATGCAGTTTAGTCTGACCAGCAAGTTGTGAATATGAGACTGAATTTTATAGAGACCTATGCCCATTGGTTGGATGAATGCTTTTCATCTATAAGTGCCATTGCAGCTGGTATATTCAGGGGAGGAGTACGCCAACCCTCAGACTAACCCTGTGATCTGTTTACAGTACTGTGCACACAAATGCTTCTCCTCATGATCATGGTAATCACCAGGACCCAACACCACTATTCCAAGATGCTCAAATGAATGAGCCTATTTCAAAAACACCCAGCCAATACCAACTTTCCTGTGTCAGTGATTCTGCAGGGTCCATCTTCTTGGTCCTCATGTTGCGTCTTTTCTAAGGACAATGATGATGATCCTTTGGGAGGATCTTTCTTGCTTCCTCCTTCCTTGGTCCCACTGCCAGCTCACCTGAATGGTACTACCTAAGGAGGTGCTGCAGGACCATCATAATCTAACAGCATTTGTATTACATTTAGGTCTGAACATGGAAGAAAATTAAAGGTTTGGAATCTGAGTCAAGTCACAAGCTATGTTTTAAGGTTGTGATGGGAAGTAGTAAAGAGAGTTAAAGTTTTTGGGGTCATAACTCAAAGCAAGGGGTAGGAATGTGATGTTAAGTGAATTGACAGCGAGGACGATGGGAACATGATGTGGATTCTTGATCAAGATAGATAAGGCGCTGCTTTTGTGCTAACCATTTTTTCATTCTGTGATGCCACTCAAGGACTGGCTTTTCCTCATAATTCCTTCATTAACACTGGATGCTTCCTACTGGTACTGCTTTGATTTCTGGTTGATCCTAACAAGGGAAATCTCCAAATGGTGGAGGAAGATCCTCAATAAAAGAAAGTCATTAGACAGGATGGGGTGGAATGGTTGGGGATAAGCAGGCTGAAGGAAATTTTTGAAGAGGTAAGCTGAATTGGCAGAGAACATGAGGAAATGAAGGAAAGAAAGGAGAGGTGTGATCAATTTGCCAAAGTATTACATGATCTTGATTTGTCAGATTCCATGGGGTACAAGTACATGCAAATAAAGGACTTTTTGTGATCTACTTGTTCCGGATGTAAATGAGGCAATCTTTGCAGCAAAGTGATTGGCAAGTGAATTTATTTGAAAGGAGAGAAGAAGTTTGCGAGCTCAAAGGTTCCTAGATAAGATAAATAATAAGCCAATTACTTATGCATCAACAGAGAGATTATATGAGCAACCCTTGTCAAAAGTAAAGGCTCCACCAATCTTAACAAAAGTTGGACATTGAAACATGTGAGAAGTCCTTTTTGATAATCAACTCAAAGTTGAGTTTTTGAAAGATCATAAATGCTATGATAATCTCGAAGCACAGGGGGGAAAAACAAAACTTATAATAGGGATGGTCACTTAAAGACCAGGTTTGATGTGGAACAACCTTGGGTTAAGAAGTCAAATCCTCTGCAGCTCCACTAGGGACTACAGTTCCTGCTGCTTCATATCATCTGCTGGTGTTTCACCATGAAGTACACCAATCACATTTTGTTGATACTCCACTGATACTCCTCCAACCTCAACAAGGCTTTCAATATCACCTTGATGTTACACTGATACATTGTTGAATCCCTTGTTTGCTCTACACATATCTTTTGCTACACCTGGTTTCTAGTCATCTGGACTAGGACAAGATGTCAATCATCTGATACTAGGATATCAAGACATATAGCACCAGGAGGAAGTCTCTAGCAACAAGGATGATGCCATCTTTTGAAGTGGATTTGAATGCTCCTGATACATCCTTCATTAGAGTGCTATCTGATGATGACTCTGATGCTTCTGATGATGATACCGACCCTCTGTTTTGGCATATATTTGCTGCATGGGAAGTTATTCCTACTGGCTTGGGTGATGTAAAATTCTTTATACTTCACTGATAAAACTTCCAAAATACTTTTACTCATCTTAGGAGAGATTTGCATTGATTTGATAGACAGGATCTATCCAAGTTATATGGAATGGTTGTTAAGCATTATGAGGTCAACCCTCTAGCTGGTAATGGATTGATTTTGTGGGGAGATCTTCATGTCTTATTTGAATCTACTACTGGTGGTTCAAGTGTTGAAGTTTAGAATGATCAACAGGAGTGGGTTATCCACAGCTGGAAATTGTTTCCATTTTTTGGTGTTCATGTGCTAGAAACATTTTTTTTTGGACAAATTCTTATACTTGTTTGCAGTTACTCCATATCATCTACTCTGCTTCAATTATGAAGAAGATGTGAGCATTAAGTTGGGAAGTGGAAATAGATTGGTTATAGGGAATGACAATAACCTTTTTGCTGAGAATCGATTAATTCATCAAGATTCAGCTTGCTTCTTGTATTCCCTATGCATAAGTCTAGTACAAAGTAGTACTGTCTTGTATATACTTGTATTTTTTTGTATGTATAGTTTTCGATTGTTGAGGTGCTTATGGATGGCTTTTTTTGCGGTTTTTGAGGTTTTTGGTTGGCATCAAAATGTTCTGTATGCAATGAGCATTAAATTCTTTTTGGCTCAATATTTGTTTTAATGTGATACTATATTTTGTGCCAAAATGGTTTTATGGCCACTTTGTTTCAAAGTTTCTTTCTTTTTGATGTGCAGCTATCATTTGGGTTCAATTCCCAGGCCTTATGGCTAGACATAATTAAACCATAGCTGGCTCAATTGCCGGCTTATGGCTAGAAATTAATTGAGTTGGTTTTTCAATTCCCAGTGTCTTGTCCCAGAATGAAATTGTTTTATAACTGTTAATGGTTTGCTTAAAAACATAGGGTCTTCAATATGTCCAATGTTTCATGTACCTATAAGTTGAGATGGTTTGCATTCCATCATTGGAGAGTATCCCTTTCTGGGTACCAAGGTTTGTCTAGGTCCTGACATAATCGGATACAGGTAATGACACCCAAATCTGTTTCTATGGTCTGTAATGACTTGCCAAAAGTCATATAGTACTCAACCCACTATGATTATGTTTGGAGTGGTTGAAAATGGGTCCCAATCTTCCATGCGCATTCCTTTTTTCTAGGAACAATAGATTAGCTTGCCAAGAGTTATTGGCTTTACTTGTAAGGCTTTATCAAATCCATTTTCTTTTCTATGATTCACCTCTCCCCGGATGTTTTAACACACCATGGGATGTGATGAGATTCGTATGTAACTTTGAATTGATGATGTTGTGAGGTAGTTTCTAAAGTTGGTTTTGCTTAAAGATTGGAGTGTTAATGATATGTTTTTAAGGTTACTCAATTTGGTTGCTGCCTGTTTTTGTTGTTGTTTACCAATCCTCAAGCTTTCAAGACTGAAGATCTTTAGGAAACTGGAAGTTTTACTATGTCAAATTCCAGTTTAGGGGTGGATTTTGTTGTGTGTTTTACGGTATTATTTGTATTTATTTGTTTACTACTGGTAGGTATGTGTTCCTATGTTAGAGTAATTGTATGTTTTAGTTATTAAAGTTTCTACCATGGCGGTATAATTGTTCCTGCTGGTTATATTGTTCCTACTGGTAGAACAAATTAGTCCTGGTAGAGTAACGTAGTGACTCTGGGATAAGTTCTGTAGGGGCATAGCATGAGAAGTAATTAGATGACTCATGAAAACGTAATTCTAGGAGACTTAGTTTTAGGTTTTCACTATCTATACAATGAAAACACATACACGTTAGGCTTGAAGATAGATTGAACAATCAAGAAACAATTTTTCGATTAAAGAAAAGTTCCATAGTGGATCACAAAGTTTTTGTTTTTTAGTTTTCTTCTTTAGCAATATTGTTTATTTTCGCATGAACAATAGCATTGTTTTGTTAGAGTCCGTCACATAAGTTACTTTTGATTCACTTTGTGATCTATATCCTTATTGGCTTAAAAGTTCTATCTAGGTGAGACCTACAGAAGTCATTGACATGAACAGACCGAGGCTTGATCATGCTGCGGAAATCAATAATATAAAAAAATAATCGAAAATCTTCTGAAATGTGAGGAACGGGGCCTGGATGTGTTTAATTTTTAGCAGACACCATTTTTGACAATTGATGGAAGAGGCTTGAACTGCTGTGTTCAAACGTCATATGAATTGAGGGAAACGGTGGGCTGAAGTGTTATTTTCAGCAGACACCATTTTACATTAATGACCGAGGCTTGAACTGCTATGTTCAAACGTCATTTTGTGATCATCAGATCAAAATTCCTTGAAGCCCTGTTTTCTGAGATATCTTTCTTTTTCGCAACCAAACTCTGAGTACTTCCTCTGTAGGATTGAACGATGTACCTGAACTTAGAGGAGTAATTCACTGAACATTAAGTGCTTGTTCGCTTTCACATTGGTTAGGGGATATTGCATTTGAACCATTTGGGGGTTCACTTTAACCTTTGTTGTGCTAGAGGGCGAAGTTCTTTCTGTTGGGAACACATCTAAGACAAAACAGTCTTGAGAATTCTATACCGTTGGTGGCCACATAAGACATGTTTATGACTTGCTTGGTTCTTCTCATGCACAGTGGTAGTCATTTTTGATTGAAACTATGTCCTTTTGGGATCTGTCTTTTTGGTTTCGTTCAACCCTTATTGCTCTACGGGTTTGTTTCTGTTTGTTGTTCTTATTGGATGGAACATTAGCAAGCGAGTTGACTTCTTTCTGGCATTATTATTACACAAGCGTCATGATTGGCATTAAGGACACATTTCTGACACGTCTAGGCAACAAAATGTTTTGGAGTCAGAAAAAATTTCTAGGATCCTAGAGTTGTTCATGGGTACTTTTTCTTAGTTCCTCTTAGGTAGTGATTTAACCAATGTGTTTGTGCTATACCTATACTGAGCTTGGTGCAATCATGTGATGTGGTTTTTGCAGGGGCAGATTTCATTCCCTTAGGCAAATAATGTGTTAGTGACGGTTTTGACAATCGTTGTTCCACATCACTTGGGAGGCAAACCGTAGTTAGAGTGTTAGAAATTCGAGGTCTTTCAGGGGACTAAACGCAGTCGGTTTTTCTAACAAAGGATTGGTTTTTGAGTGCTTGTCCAACTGGTTTTCCACAAGTTTGATGGCTTTGTAAACTTAGTATTCACATTTTTCTGCTCTTAGTTTCCTTAACTCTTTTTTAATGCTGCAATTGCAAACCCTTTTTCTGAATTGAGTAGTACATCAGCATTTTTATTAGACTTTTTGTTCAGTGGTGCAGTCTAAGAGTCATTTTGGTTTTTGGTCTGAAAATCGTGTCCTTATGATAGATAATCAAAAAGACTTTGTAGTTGTTCAAGTGTACTTTTTCTTTATGTAACTGCTCATTCTCTGCGAGTAATTTAGCCACACTATGTTCCAATTCGATGTTTATTGTTTCAATTACATCGATGTCATGTTTAACCTTGGCTTCATTACTTTTTACTTTCGAAAATTGACCATGTTGCCCTTCTTTTAAAGCTTGATTTTGATATTTAAGTTCAAGATTAACACAATGTGCTTCCATTCTTAAAAAATCTTTTTGAAATTGGGCAACGGTCTTTTTGAGACGAATATTTTCAGATTCAAGAGATTGATTTGAAAATTCAGTTGTCTGGTTATCAGTTAATGTAGCAGGCAAAGGACATGTGTCATGACATTGTTCAGCATTCTGGTCAACCTCTCCTTTATTATTGAGTTCAGGTTGCTCAGTATGTTGTTGTCCTATAGCAAAGACATTGATTTCAGCAGTCGTTTGTACCTCAGCCATTAGCTCTTCATCATATATGGGGTCTGAATATATGCACATACTGTGCTTAATTCCCTGATCTCTGCTTATATCGTGCTCTTGTTGATTTCTGTACCCATTCTTTCAATGATAACTAAACTAGCATCCAATGCTTTACTCGAATCAACCTTTTCCTCTGTCGTCTGCATCAGTCTTTTATTAACCTGCTGTCATATCCATTTTATGCATCTGCTCTTTTATCAATGCTTTTTAACATAATCCATGTTTTGGATCAGTGTATCATGGAATTCTGGAATATCGAGTCGAGTGTATTCTAGAAAGTAGTTTGTGTTCAATTTATATATATTAATCTTTTTTATAGATCTGTGAGTTGATGAACATTTGAAACTGTGTCTCGAGTACTTTAAAAGAAGCCATGGATCCAATCTCTTGAATTCTTTGTTGTCAAGTTGCTTTTCTAGTTGATCAAGTTGCTTTTATAGTCTATCGGGAATTAAATATAGCAAGCCTAAAACCAAAAAATTATAATAATAAAAGTACCTAAAATTAATTTTTAAAATTTTAATAAATCAAATATATTCCTAAACTTAAAAGAAAATGTAAAAAATTTTCAAAAACGGAGTTCGATAACGACAAAACGGTAAGAAACGAAAAATCCGGGCTAGTAAACGGGCCGGAACTGAATTTTTAGCAAAATTTACTACTATAAGTTTTTATATTTTTAATATAAAACTAATGATTACATAATATTTTACTTAAAAAAAAAATTTTTTTTTGTTAATTTTTGTATTTTTTATGAATTTTTTTTAAGATTAATAAACTAATTAAAAACTAATTAAATAGAAAAAGGACAGAAAATTTTATTAACCAAAAAATCTGAATAAAATCAAATTAAAAATAAAGAAAAAGTTGAGGAATCTAAAAAATATAAAAAGCCTAAAAGTTACTGTTGCATTTTATATTAATTAAAAACGAATTATAATTAAACCTAAAACTAAATTAAATTACATTAAATAAAACTAACTAAAGCTTTAGGTTGTTAAAACTAAAGGTCTATCAGTGAATAGGACATTAAGGTTGTCGGGGTAACAAGCTAACTACAAAGGGGACTAACAATGCTAAACTATAAAGAAGAAAGTACACAAAAGGGTTCTTGAAGGGGACACCGATTACAAGAAGTGTCATAAAGTGTTATTAGCCAAAAAAGCTATAAAAGCAAAGTTGTTAAGGGGACTTAGGAGAACATTTTTCTTAAAGGGTATAAGTGTAGTGTGGACTTAAATAAGCTAAAATGTTGAGTTTTGGGGATGACAGAAACTTATAAGCTTATTTGGAGTTTCTTGGGGCTTAAAAAGGCATAATTAAGCTGAAAAATAGTGATTTAAATTAACTTTAATAAGCTATTTCACTTATTTTTTAACTAAATGCAGCAAGATTAAGCCCTAAAATAAGCTGAAACAAGAATAAGCTATTTTGACTTAATTATATAAAAGGCAGAAAATGGGGATTTTTAAACCCAAAAATACAGTAAGTAAGAGGCTTATTTAAGGCTACAACTCTTGGGGGGCTTAATGGGAAAACTTTTATTAAGCTACACTAAAAGCTAAAATAAAATAAGGGGCTTAATTCTAATTGAAATTTAAAGGGTGTGAATGCGGTGTCACGCACCTGGGGAGCCAACTAGTGTTGGCTGGGGTTAATTGGGGCTTATGATAATAAGCCCAAAATGAGGTTTTATCCAAAATAATTCCCAAACAGTTGTAGAAAGATGGCCAATAAGCTAATATTCAAAATCTGAGGGTCTAGAAAATAATATAAGCTGCTGAAATTGCAGCTTAAAATTGAGGGTTTTAAAAAATTGCTAAAGCACACTTTTGACTTAATTTGTCAAAGTAAAGGATGGAGAGCCAAAGTGTTTTAAAAAAGGATTTTAGATGACTAAATCAGGCTCAAAAATGAGAAGCTTAAGCTGTCCCAACAGCTTAAGCTTTAAAGCTTAATTTTTTATAAGATTTTGACAAAAACTCAAATGTTAACTAAGATTTAAATTTTAAACTAAAGGTTTTGATTTTCTTGGTCAAATTAATCACACACACTCAGCCAAAGGTGGTTGAGTGTTTGTGACCCATGAAAAACCAAATGACCCATTTTGGGTCTTTACCAATCACCCTTTAAATAAGTAAAATCCGTTTTCTTACTTGAGTTAATTAAAGTAAATTAAGGGTAAATGATATTTAATACTAGTGTGTGATTATCAAGTTACATATAAAACACAAATTTTTTCACAATTTCAAACCGAATTCAAGAGTTGACAAATTGAAAATTCCGAAATAAAGATAGACTTTAAACTCGAATTAATTTGCTTGAAAATAACAATATTACACTAAAAAGTAAGCTGAAAGCTTAAGTTACAATTTTAATTAAAAGTTAAGTAAAAAAATGCTAAGTTAAACTAGTGTGTGGTTCGGCTTGTGTTTTCTTGAATTTATATAAGCCTCAAGTCTTCACAGCTTCTTTCATTGTGTTTCTTGTGTGAGTTGAAGCTCAGCAACCAATCCTGACCCTTAGATTAAGCTTTGTGTTTGTTTTAATGCTCAATCCGCCATTGATGTTGCTCGGGCTTGGTGAGATTGCCAACATGGCAAGATTAAGAGGTAGTGGAAGGTGGGTTTAGGTTGGGACTGGATTAAGGGAAGGTTGGGTAAAAGGGTGAAGCTGGTCATGTGATGGTGGGGGGTTCAAGGGAGTTGGCGGGAAAGCTTTGGGAGGGGTGAGCTGTTATTGGTTCACAGGTTTTTGAAGGTTTCAAGTGCCCAAAAATCCTCGGGTTTCATTTACTTGTCACTTTTTTCTTTCTTTTTTTTTTAGTTATCATAGTTTGGAAGTGGCAATTTGGGCCCTTGTGTTTTATTAAAAGGTTATAAAGAAACGCGTAAGAAACCATGGCAGTAATTAGGTCCTGCCTTTTTTTTCTAAAGAGGAAAAACATTTACGGTAAATTTGAAATTCAGCTTCTCTTTTTTAAACATTTCCTGTATAAAACATTTTCAAATTGACAATTTCAAGTCCTGAGGTTTTTTAAAATAATTGTTTGTGCCCGGGTTGGGCTTGGGTTATGTATTGGGCCCAACTGGGTGTGCTTGGGCCCAATAAGGGTTGGCTTTGTTATTGGGCTTTTTAAGGCCCAATAAGGTTTGGGTGGGTTTTGTGTGTAATGGGAGATTGGTTTGTTCAAGGTAGGATTGGGTCTTCAAAGTCTTCCCTAGTCTCTGTCAATTGCACACAAATGGGGTGTCTGTTATTTGATGAGTGCCCATTTTGGTCGTCACTGTATTCGTTAATATACTTTGGGCTTTCCCGGACCATCTGATGGGTTGAGATTGATCCAATAGTATTAGTCAATTACGGCTCAGGTTGTGACTGTTAATTTGTTGAGTTGACTTTGCTTTGACTGTTTCTGATCTTTGGATTTGCTTTGGACTTGTCCGTTACAGCTTTTCCACAAATTCGTGTTGGTTTTGTCATTTTTTTGCATTGTTTTTGTTTTTTGGTGTGATATCCTTTTCATGACAACACAAGTGTTAAAACAAACATATCTTTGGCAGTTTCTGTCTGGTTTTTGGTCATGTAGTCGTTTTTAATGGAAAACTGGTAAGTGTATTTTTAAGCATACCAAAATCCCCCATTATAGACATTGCGTGGTCTCATGCATTGCTATGAAGTAAGATCTTACGAAAACTAAGACTCTTGACCCCCTCGACTAATAATTTGAAAAAGTAGCAAAGTGTGTGTAAAGGAAAGAATCAATAGCTTCGACAAATCCCGATTAACACCATTATTTTTATATGTACATTGACTACTCTAATTTTTGTGGATTTTTTTCAATTTTTGAATGGTTTGTCTTCTTATTTAACTCACAATGGGATCATAGAGTGAGAAACGTCCATAGAGTGATCTACGGATGTCCTTACGGTAAAGTTCTTGTCCTGATTTTTCATAGTCTTTAAGAAGCAGTTAAACGAGATCATTGTGATATAAGTTTAGGTGTAAAGCCACTATACTTATGATTGTGAACTTTTGAAACTCACGACAGGGAAAATTGGTTACGTGTTGTGTGCTCGATTTAACTCAGCCATAGATCAACTTATTTCTTTGTCAAAAATGATGTGCACTCAAAGCAAAATTTATTAAGATTGTGTAACTTGATTTTTTAGAACTTAAAAATTTATTTTATTTCTTTTTTTTTGTTTTTTTTTTTTTTTTTTTTATGTTTTAATATACAAGTCTTAAGCTAGGAATGCGTTGCTTAGTTTAACACCCTACATAGGCCTCGTCCCTAGTAGGATTTCACAACCAAGTCCGGTGTTTTAGTTTGAAAACCACCCCGTTGTTAGCGTAGTGGGAATTCATCAAACACCTTCTTCTATTTGGCAAGGATTAGTGTTTAGTTTGAAAAACCCTCACTAGACCTTTTCTTCCAAGTTGAGATATCACGACACACCAAGTCCTAGGAAGAAAAGATGTCGTTAGTTTGAAACCCACTCGTGGGTAGCGGGGTGGGATATCACAGACACTATTATTAACTTGCTCCATTAATAAATGTATGCTTTATGGGGCATTTAATCTTTTCTAAAACTTTGTTTTAAGAATCAAGTCATAAATTTGAAGCTTTTCTGAAATAATCGATTGATATTAGATGTATTTTTATAGAACACGTATGATTAGGCGGATTTAGAAGCTTTATGGGAGAAAAAGTACACAAGTTATTCATATAAGTTTTTAGACGAATTCTTGTTGACACATAAAACTTATATTTGACTTATCATTTCTCGTTCTCCAATTAAGAATCAAGCAATCGAATTAGTGAAAGCTTTGGCTAAAAGAAACTAGCTAGGGCTAACAGCCCGATCGAGTCATAAATTTATTTTATCTAACCCAAAAGGACATAAAACATTATTCTATTTTTGAAATTTTTAAATCTTTTTCATTTTTTATTTTTATTTATTTTTATTTTTTTTTTTGGTATTTTTGCAAACAAATTTGGTGGTAAATCGGGATTATGTTGATAACAACGCTGGCAGGCAAAAAATATCAAATCGAAGATTTCCCCCCCATACTAGTACTAAACATCGTCACGATGTTTCAAGGGTTCCTACGTAAATTTCTAAGGCTTTTATGAAGTATGCAAAGATAACCGTTAGTCGATAAGATTTGGATATGAATTCCCAAATGAAGCTGGAGGAGTGGAAGCACGAGTTAATAATGACAGATATCGAGAGCGTCACAAGACGGAATACCTGGCCATTTAATACAATGAACAAAACATGGACAAAAACAAGTTATGGAAAATGCAGCCTTTCACCAACACAAAACACTTTTAGCATAAGAAGAAGATTGAATGGGATAAGCATGGGGTGCCTCCCGATTTCAGCCTTGTTTAGGGTCCGACGTTGACACGTCCCCCGAATTTATTTGGTCCTGGTGAACGTTGAAGATCCGGGAAACCTCGGTTGATGTACCCTCCAAAGTAATGTTTGATTACGAATGACCACTTCACTTTAAAGTTGCGGCCCCGGAGTGTTTGAGTAGCTCGTCGGTGCCATAAGGAAAAAAAACTTGGACAACGGTAATGGGTCCAGACCAGCGGGATTTCGAATGGTCCAGACCAACGGGATTTCAATTTGCCCGAGAAAATCTTCAGTCTAGAATTGAAAAGGAGAACACGATCACCAACGTTGAAAACGCGGTTTTTGATCTTAGCATCGTGTATCCTCTTGGTTTTCTCTTTATAGATCAGAGAGTTCTCGTAGGCCTGATCACGAAGTTCATTTAGTTCATTCAGTTGAACTTTCCTGTGATCACCCGCAGTTTGAATATCAAAATTTGTATGCTTGAGAGCCCAGTAGGCTTTGTGCTCTAGCTCGATCGGTAAATGACATGCCTTTCCGTACACAAGCTTATATGGAGTACACCCGATGGGTGTTTTGTAAGCTGTGCGGAAGGCCCATAAAGCATCATCTAGTTTATCCGACCAGGAGGCACGATTTTCTCCCACGGTTCTTTCAAGAATACGCTTTAAACCACGATTTGACACCTCAACTTGCCCACTTGTTTGTGGGTGATATGCGGTGGAGAGACGATGAGTTACTCCATACTTAAGCATGACCTTTGTAAATTGGTCATTGCAAAAGTGAGTTCCGCGATCACTTATGATAGCTCGGGGTGCACCAAATCGAGAGAAGAGAGTTTTCAAAAATTTGCAGACAACTCGGGCATCATTGGTGGGGAGCGCTTTTGCTTCAACCCATTTTGACAAATAGTCCGCTACGAGTAATGTACTTGTTTCCTCTGATGACGGAAAACGGCCCCATACAATCAATGCCCTCAGATGTCAAGATTTCGCAAACTTGGATGAGTTTTGTGGCATTCATCACGTTGGTAATTTTTCCTTGACGTTGACAAATGTCACACGGGTGACAAAGTCATGGGCATCCTTGTAGATGGTGGGCCAATAGAATCCTGAATCGAAGATTTTTCTTGCTGTGTAATTGGCACCATAGTGTCCCCCAGTAGGTCCACTGTGACAAGCTTTGAGAATGTCTAAAGCTTCTTGCCCAGAAACACAACGTCTTATCACCTGATCAGCACAGATCTTAAACAGGAAAGGATCATCCCAGAAATAGTGTTTGACATCCTTGAAGAAAAAAGATTTATTTTTGTGTTGGATGTCTTTCCCTTAATCCACGAATTTCCCCGCATGGTAATTTGCAAAAGTTGCCAAACCAATGGGGTACTGATCTTGAAGAGCAATCGAAACCAAGAGTCTCTGAGAGGATAATTGCATCATTGATTTCTTGGTTCTCGAGTTTTATTGATGTGGATTTTCAAGTTTCTGGACAGTATGATCGGCGGCGAGATTCTCAGCTCCTTTTTTGTCTTCGAATTTCATATCAAACTCTAGGAGCAATAGAGATTTCCACCGATGGGTCTTGCCTAGCATCTTTTCTTGGCAAAGAGATACTTGGTGCAGATTCGTGGTCAGTATATACTATGCTTTTGGACATGACCAAGATATGACCAGAAACTTCTCAAGGCTCATACACCACAGCAAAGTTAATTCTTTTTCCGTAGTAGTGTAGTGAGTTTGAGCCTCTGTTCTATAGTCTTGCTAGATTCATAGGTGTATAGGTTGAAAATGCTTGTTTTTCTTTGCCCGAGGACTGCCCCAATTGCGAGTCGCTATCAGCATCGCACATAGTTCAAAAGGCAAGTCCCAGTCGGGAGCAATTAAGATAGGAGCCTCAGTCAATCTTCTTTGGAGTGTGTTAAGGATCGACACACTCTTCCAGGAAAAGACAATTGGAGTATCCTTTTCAAGACAAATGAGTCAGAGGTACGGGCAATTTGGGAAAAAGTCTGAATGAATCGCGGTAAAAACCGGCGTGCCAAGGAAACTACGGAACACCCCTTGACTGAAAGTCAAGTCGGATGAGGGAGTTTAGCTATTACTTCGACTTTAGCTCTATCAACCTCAAGTCCAGACTTAGAAATTTTATGTCCGAGAACAATGCCTTCCTTTACCATGAAATGGCTCTTTTCCCAGTTTAAAGACAAATTGGTGTCTTCACACCGTTTCAACATTTTTTCTAAATGGGTTAGGCACGTGGAGAAAGAGTCCCCAAAGACCGAAAAGTCATCCATGAATACTTCCATCGTTTTTTCAATCATATCGTGGAAGATTGCCATCATACATCTTTGGAATGTGCCAGGAGCATTGCATAGCCCAAAAGGCATGCGACGATAGGCAAAAGTTCCGTATGGGCATGTGAAGGTTGTCTTTTCTTGATCTTTTGGGTCAATTGGGATCTGAAAGTAACCCGAGAAGCCATCGAGGAAACAGTAGTATTCGTTTCCTGCTAGTCTTTCGAGCATTTGGTCCATGAATGGTAATGGGAAGTGGTCTTTTCGGGTGGCTTCATTAAGTTTTCTGTAATCAATACATACTCGCCATCCCGTGACCAATCGAGTAGGAATCAGCTCATTCTCTTCATTTGTGATGACAGTCATACCTCCTTTTTTAGGTACACAGTGTACCGGGCTCACCCAAGGGCTGTCAGAGATGGGGTAAATCAATCCAGCGTCAAGGAGTTTTTCAACCTCCTTTTTTATAACATCGTGAATTTTTGGGTTTACCCTTCTCTGACTTTGCACAGATGGTTCATAGTCCTCTTCCATTAGAATTTTGTGAGTACAAAATTCTGGGCTAACACCCTTTATGTCGGAGAGTTTCCAAGCGATGGCTCGCTTGTGGGACTTAAGAACCTTCAGAAGAGCTGCCTTTTCCTCATCTTTTAAGTCTTTAGCAATTATGACAGGCAACTTGTCGTCACCTTCTAAAAATGCGTATTCAAGATGGGGTGGCAGTTCCTTGAGTTCAACCTCGGGAGGTTCATTAATGGAAGGTTCAACGGTTTTAGCTTCACAGAGTTTGAGTTCTTTCCTACCTCCAGGCATATATTGTTCATGATTTGGGAGGGGGGGTGGTGGTTCACTGTTTAAAATTGCTTCTAGAATCAGGATGTCCCCCTCAGGATCCTGATAAGTTGGATCAACTTCAGATGAAGTTGGATCATCTTCTAGAGCTTTTTTTTTTTTTTTTTTTTTTTTTTTTTTTTTTTTTTTTTTTTTTTTTTTTTATCATCTTCTAGAGCAAGAAACGAATCTGCTTCTTCAAATAAGAGAAAGTCACTGTCCCCGAAAGGAGTGAGAGTTGGAGAAGCAGTGGAAACAATAGGCTCAAAATATGGAGTGGGATTGCCACTCGCGATCACGTTTGAAAATCCTAGGACCTCTTGAGAATACTCATCACAAGCCATTTCGATGACGTCGATTTTGTTTGCCGGTAATATGGTGTAATCAGATGTGTATTTGAGTTTGGTCAGGTTTGAATGTGTTGGCTTCCTTGCCAAACACGAAGGGTAATCTCTCCTCCATAACATCTATCCAAAGCATGACGCTGTTTTCTAAGAACAACGCACCGAGAATCAAGGGATTCGGGGGTCTGGTTCAAATCTACAACTACCGAAGCCAGCTGGAAATTGGAACTTTCCCACCCATTAGAAATGGACGTCTTAGGCAAATACCGATTGGTTCAGTGATTGACGATTCTGCCTTGCTCTAACGTCATGCCAAGTTGGGGTTATGTTCGAGGAAGACCGAGATTATTTCCAGGAAAGATTAAGGCATGGAGATTATGCTCGCGACCAAGATCGGCCAATGCGTTGCATGTAGTAATCCCCGTAAATTCACATGGAATCAGAAATCGGCCAGGGTCTCCAAGTTTCTTTGGTAACTTGTTGAGGATGACCGCTGAACAGTTCTCATTTAAAGGAGTCCTTGCCAATTCGCTTAATTTTTCCTTGTTTCCAATCAAAGTTTTTAAAGTTGAAGCAAATTTAGGCATGAGCATCAAGGCATCGGTAAAGCTAATCTCGAAACTTAAATCTCTAAAGATTTCATAAAATTTCTCGATTTGATCGTTAGCTTTTTCCTTGCGTTTTTCATCATTTCTTCGTGATGGAAATGGAATTGATGCTGGAGTCACAACAGGAGCAACATTGGGCTCAGGATTTGGATTACGAGTCTGAATTTGAACAACAGGAGGTTGGACGTCTTCGGTGCTTCCGTTATTAGTAGGAGGCATCGTGTCCTTTGTCACCTCGACATCTTGATTAACTGCTTTTGGTCCTTGGATGGTAACACCACTTCGGGTAGTGATACCTTTTAAATCTTCCTTAGGGTTGGTAACAGTGTTACCAGGAAGAGTTCCAGAACCGGAAGTAGAAGCTGTATTAGCAGTAACAAATTTTGAAAGCATGTCAGTCAAATTTGCCATTTGGGATTGCAGGTTTTGACCTTGGTTTTGCATGTTTCTCAACACTGCATCATTGGCTGTGACATATCTTTCAAAATCTGTTCTTGACACACTGTGTGTCTGAGGAGCAGGTCCTTGATGAGCTACTGGTTGATTAACTACTGGTTGATGAACCGGGTCGATAATCTGACTCTTGGTTGAAATTGGTTTCCTATTGATTTGATTGAGTTATTTCCTCGATTGAAATAGTTTTGATTATTTGCATGAGGATTTCTGAAATGGAGGAAAACAGGAGGCTTTTCTCTTGAAATTTGTTTGAGACACATCGAAGGGGTCGATACCAGGAATTAGCTTGGTTGAAATTGGCCGCAGCGGCTGGGACACATACTCTTGAATGGTTGTCATGGTATATGTTGTTGTTAGTGGCTCAGACATGTTTGATCAGGAATTGACCTCCCCCACAGTTGCACAACTTTGCTCAAACCGCTTTTACGGGGCGGGAAGCTGGGGTTTGGTTCTTTCTATCTTGAATAATCGCCGAACATGTCTTTGTGTTCAAGCACATCAGATGAAATAGCTGGGTGGAAGAGCTTGTACTCATTTTGCTACAACTGCTTTGTTTCTGTTGACGTACCTTAGATTTGCTCTCGATAATTTTTAAAACATTCTCGAGCATTTGTCTAGAAGTTACCACCTGCAGCTGAGTTCATGAATCTTTGATCATTTGAATTTAGGGCATTATAGAATGTATCGAGTTGATGCAATCATGAAAACCCTGTGAGGGATCCCCTTAACAGATCATTTGAAACGATTCCCAAGCCTATAAAACGTACTTCATCATAATTTTTGCTGAAATCTCGTGATTTCATTTCTGAGATTTGTCGTATTAGAGGACGGGATAGTATTTGTTAATAAAATTTCGAAACAAGGATCGTCCATGTTTCTAATCGACGGAGGGGTTCTTTTTCTAGCCAAATACGGGCTGCCCCTTCGAGAGAAACGGGAAAAGCAATAAGCTTTTACGACGTATTTTTTTTTTGGTACGTTCGGAATCTTCATCGTTAGAAGTGTCTTGTTGAAATACGGATGTGAGCATGGGGGTCTTCTTTATCGTGTCCAAAAAAAAAATAGCTTGTTTTGAACAAGATTTAGAAGGACCATCTTGATATAAAAGTTTTTAGCGGAGATTTCAGGAATTAAACTTTCGTTCCTCGTAACCCTCGGTGGGTGCTTCGAGCAATTGCGCCATAGTACGATTATCGGCCATCGTAACTATGGGAGGATTATCAGGTTTCTCAAGGTTAGATGATTCAACAGAAGTTTGTCGAACTTGTGGTTGTCGACGTCTACGGGCTTGAGAACGAGTGCGCATGCACAAAATAGGAGTACAAAAGGAAAATTTACACTAATTTTTTTGGTTTTTCAAAGATTGATTCACAATTGATTTTAACGGACAATGAGATAGGACAACTTAAACCAAATAATCTGCTTACTTCACGGTAGCTCTCAAAAAGATAAACTCACAGGTGAGCGGAGGAGTAGGAATAGCGCGAAGCTTATTTCTCCTTTCGGGTCGTAGTTCCTAGGAACAACCCTCCTTATACCCACTTTATAGTTTGTTCAACTTTCCGAGGTGAGCCGTACGTCGTAAGAGACACAAAAGGCAAGTTTTTAAATCTTTTGTTCGAATTGGGAACCAACAAGTTCACCGGAACTTATTATGATAATACCTCAGTTGAGAATATTATATTTTGGTGTTTTACCAAGTTGTGAATTTTATTTTCTTTTTTATGGACAATGTTTTTATATTTTTGATTTTTTTTTTTTTTTTTGGATTTTTAAATGATAATTATACTAAAAAGAAATGAAAAATATTTTTGTACTTTTTTATATTTTTATAATAAAAGAAAATATTCACAATTTCAAAAACAGATGGTCAAACGTAACGATAAACGTTTGCACAGCCTCCCCGGCAGCGGCGCCAAAAATTGATCGGTTGAGATTACACTAAATATATATATAATATATATTAAAATATAAAATATATAAAGAAGTGTAAAAACAGCAATCAATGATACCAGGAAGTAGTATAGAGCTTTCCCGGGTCGTAAATCCCCAACGAGGCTGGAATGGTAAATCGATACGATCGAATGACGAATTGATGAATTGAATTGAGAAACAAATGATTTTGATTTTTAACTAAATAAACTAAAATTAATTAAAGAAAACTAAAATTATTCTACGGGAAACAAGCAGTGGAAAATGGGAACCTTAAATATACTACGGGGAACAAAAATAGTTATACGGATGAATCCTAAAACTACGGGAGCCAAATTAAAATTTAAAAAAAAAAATGGCAAATGGAAATCCTAAGAAATCTACGGGAGAACATAATAGGATAAAAAATAATTAACTAAAATAATTAAAACTAACAAACTAAATTAAACATGCAATTATAGACTACGGGAATTAATCGCAAGCTTAAACTAAAATTACAAAAATAAAGTCATTAAAATTAATTTTAAAATTTAAATAAATTAATAATATCTACTTAAAAGAAAATTGTAAATTACTTTCAATCGGAGTTAAAAGGCGACAAAACGGTAAGAAACGAAAAAGCCTGATCGTAAACGAGCCCGAACTGAAATTTGGGCAAAAATCACCCTACAACAAGTTTTAATAATTTTCCTACAAACTATTTGATTAAAGAAAAATTTTACTAAAAAAGAAAAATAATTTTTTGTATTTTTGTATTTTTTATGAATTGAAATATTAAATACTAATTTTTTTTTTATTTTTATTAAAATAAGAAAATAGAAAAAAGACAGAAAGAAAATATAAGGTGCAAAAATTCTGCGAAAAATCAAAATAAATAAAGAAAAAGTTTGATTATTCTAAATAAAATGTAAAAACGCCCTATTTTTACCTGTGTAGCAATAAGAGTATTAAACTAATTAAAATTAAACCTAAATTTAATTAATTAATCACTTAAATAAACTAACCTAGTTAACTGTTAGGGACTAACAGTGTAATACCCCTAAGGACTAACTGAGCAAAACTAACCTAACTAAAGGTACTAACAGAATTAACTAAGAAATCCTAAAATTACACTAACAGTCCCTAAAAGCTAGCCCGACTTAAAAACTAATCCTAAATTCTAAAAAGTGCTTATTTCTAAAAACTCAGAAAAGCAAACTTACTGAGCAACTTATGGGGAGCATTTTTAATAAAGGCACTTGTGTCTTTTATGTTCTAAATAAGCCAGAAAAATAAGCTGTTTGATGACAGGTTGCCAAATAAGCTTAAAAAGCTTGTTTGGCTTATTCTATGGATTTAAAGGGCTAAAATAAGCTGAACTAAGAACTAACCTAATATTATAAGCTAAAATTACCTAAGTTAACTAAGTTTGACTAGAATAAGCCCTATAATAAGCTGAAACAATCAATAAGCTAAATTGACAGTTTTTAAAAAAAAGAAAACCACCTACTTTGCAGCTAGATTAAGCTAGCTTAGAAAATGAATTAAGCTGTAAGCTTTTCAAAGCTTAAAGAGGGGCCTAGGGGCTTACTGAAATTGCAAGAAAAACTAATGCTTATTAAGCTTGGCTAAAAGAGATCAAGGGCTGAAAAAAAGGTTTTGCACCAGGGGAGGGCAAACAGTGGGCATGAGGGCCTTTTTGGCTTATTAAAATAAGCTATTAAAAGCTTAAAATTAAAAGCAAATGAGAAACAGATTTAACAGAGATATAAATGAGCTTAAATCCTAAAAATGGCCTTTCAATTCCAACAAAATCCAGCTGATAATTGGACTTGAAATTGGCTTGTTTTCAAAAAAAAAGAATTGATACACTAGACTTTTTACTTGGTCAAGTTGAAATCACAGAACCAATGGACTTTTAAAAGGGACTTTGGTGACTAAAATGAGCACAAGATTGTATTGCTTAAGCTGTCTAAACAGCTTAAGCTTGTTAAGCTTAAGTTACTTACTAAATTTTTGACAGTCAAACTAAAGGGTCTTAAAAACTTATTTTATACTGAAAAGGATGATTAAATTACACTAATTGACCCCCACACACTCAGCCAAGATTGGCTAAGTGCTCTTGACCCATACCAATAATGTATTGACCCATTTTGACCTTTTTAAGTTGTAAGCCAAACACCCCCTTATTTTCTGAAAAGAATGATTAACTGTTTTAAATAAAAAAAAACTTAACTTAACTGCTTATGAATTAATTTTAACCATTTCAATCATATGTTTAACAAGAATTAACAAGGTTGAAAAGCTAAATTCGAACCTTCAACTTTCAACAGTAATGCAAGAATTTCAAAAGCAAATTTGCAAATTTTTCATTAACAATAAGAGATTACAAAAAACTGAATGCTTAAAGTACAATTTCTATTAAAAGTTTATAAAAGAAAGCTAGTAAAAAAAAGTGGTTTCTTCGGATGTGCTTTCTTCAATTTATAGAAGTCTCTCAGTCTTCTATCTTCACTTGGGTGTGTTTGTTGTGTGTCTTGAAGCCCAGCTAACATGTGCCACAAAGATATGCAATAAAAAAACTTAATACGATAACTAACACTTTAATACTAATGCATTTGTAAAGATTAAGCATATTATGCTAAAGATTTAAGCTAGAAGTTATGCTAGAATGAAATTTAGATAATGTATTCCTTGGGATTTGTTGTACTCAGGAACCAAGGCCACACTTTCTGTGTGAGTGGCCTTAGAAAAATCCTGTCCTAATGGCTCCAATGCCTCTAACCCTGAGCATTAAGTCAAATGTTAGTTAGCTTATTTCTCCAAAAGCTTCCAAATTCACAATCAAATGAAATAATTTCAACTTAAAACAGTACTTAAGAACATTGAACAAGTATTAAACTGAATTTGAGCTTATTAACCAGGATAAGCTCAAATTAGCTTATTGAGAGCTTATTGAGTTATAAAACGGCCCTTAATTTTCATTTTAAATGGAAAACATTACAAGTGCCATTACAGGAGTTAACATAAAAATACTTTAATTGACAATAAAACTTTAACTAAGAAATGAATATAAACTTAATAAGCTGGAATAAAATTGCTATCTTTGCCACTATGGCTTACACAGGCTTATTTATAGCCGAAAAGTAACTAAGTCTTCTTTTCTTGTTGTGCTGTTTGTAGGGGGAAAGAACACAAACACAGGTGTGTTTGTTGTGTGAGAGTGTTTAAAGCTCTAATCTTGGCCCTTCAATCTTCAAAATTCGATCTAAGCCATCGAATTTGGTCTTGGGGGATGTGGGATTGCCAAGTTGGCAAACTTTATGGCTGGGGTAAAGGTAGTGGAGGAGGGGGGAAGATGAAAAACCATGGGGTAAAAACGGGTTTAACAAAAACCGTGAGAGTGAGTTTTGGGGGGGAAAAAAAAAAGGGCGGGAAAAGAGGTTGGGTTGGTTACAGAGTATAAGTTTTACCACTTTGGCAAAAACAGACCCTAAGGATTGTTGTTCATTTGCACGTTTCGTCCATGTGTGGTTATTTAACTTTTGGGACTTGGCAAAACAAGTCCCAAGAGTTATTATAACTCTTTTCAAAGTTCGTCCATTGTGGAGTACAAGTTCTAGGGGGGGTTGCTTGTTTTGCCCCCTACTTGCTACTTTGAGCAAATTGCAATATTATCCCGTCTCTGTTCTTTTCCTCTTTTATTCTTTTGTTATAAGGTTAGGGTGTTGGCAATTTCAGCCCCTTAAACTTATATTCTTTGACTTTGACCCGGGGGTTGGGGGGTACCTTGGGTTGACTTGACTTTGACCAGTTGAAATTTTCTTGTTGACCTTTTTGACTTGTTGACTTTCCGGTTTTGATTTGGCTTTGTCTTTCACAGTTTTTCCTATTTTCCGAGTCTCGGTTTTGTCGTTTTGGCTTTGTTTTCGTCCTTTTCTTGGTTTCCGTTCCTGACATACTTTAGCAAAAACAAGCATATCTTTGGCATTTAAGTCCGTTTTTGGTTTTTTAGAATCAGTTTTTAAAGGTAAAAGGTATGTGTATTTAAGCACATACCAACCATACACCTTTGGAACGTTGCCGGTGCATTGCATAACCCATAAAGGCATGCGAACGATTAGGCAAATGTACCGTATGGGCAGTGATTGAAGTGTCTTCTCTTGATCAAGTGGGTCAATTGGGATCTGAAAGTAGCTGGAGAATCCGTCCAAAAAGCAATAGTACTTATTTCCGGCTAATCTTTCAAGCATCTGATCCATGAATGGTAAAGGGAAATGGTCTTTACGAGTTGCATCATTGAGTTTTTGGGTAATCGATGCAAATCGCCATCCGTAACCAAACATAGTGGGTAATTTTTCATTTTTCTTCATTTTTCACCCAGGTTATGCCTCTTTCTTAGGGACACAAATGAACGGGCTCACCCAGGGACCTGTCGAGATGGGTATATTAAGACCGGCATCAAGAAGTTTGATAACTTTTTGACTTAATAACTTCATGGATTTTGGGGTTAACTTTTCTGTGTTGATATACGGGTTTTGGCATTTTCCTCCATCAAAATTTTAATGGGTGCAAAAATTTTGGACTCTATTCCCCTAATATCAGAAATCTTCCAAGCTATGGGCATGTTCTGTGTGACTTAAGAACCTTGATCAGGGCGGTGTTTTTTTATTCATCTTCTCAAGTTTTTAGCGAATTCTATGACGGTAATTTGTCATTACCCTCCAAAAATGCATACTCAAGATGGGATGGTAAGTCTTTGAGGTCAAGGTCTGGGGATCCCTCAACACTGAAGATTTTACCTTTTCAGGCACATTTATATCACAAAAATGGTGACACGGAGGGGATGATTTGGGTCACTATTGTTCACACTTAAACAATTCCTCAAGGTTAAACTGTATCTCCTCAGAATCATAGATGTCGTCAAACACCCCGGTGGTATTGATATCATCATGGTTCAAGAAATTCCATCGATATCTTCCTTTAGAAAATCACTTCATCGAAGGGAGTGACAGGATGGATGAGCGAGACTCGATAGTAAGATCTGGAAGTAGAAGTGGGATTGCCATTTTAGAAATTTCAAGTACTTCTTGAACATATTCTTCACAAGCAATGTCAATAACATCGACTCGGTTAACCGATTCAATGATATTGTAGGAGAAAGTCTTAGTATCACCAACTTTGAAGGTCACGGATTGGTCATCATGTCTAAGTGTCATTTGTTCACCCCGTGGAACGTCTATTTAGGCAACGTGCCGTCCTCAGAAGGTCTTTCCTAAGATTAGGGGAAACCGAGGATCGGCAACCGTTATCAACGACCCAAAATCGGCAGGAAAGAAGATGAAGTTCCCAACTTCACGAAAACATCCTCGGCGATGCCGGTGGGAGTAGAAATCGTTCGGTCGGCAAGTTCAAGTATCATTCGGGTTTTGGTCACAAAGCTGGGTGACTTAGTTCTTTCCAAATAGAGCGAGGCTGAGGTTGATTGCCTTGAACCTAGATCGGCGCCAAGGCTAAGCATTATTCCATCTCCGGAAATTCACACGGTATAAGAATCTGCCTGGGTCTCCAAGTTTCTCCAGGAAACTTTTTTAGGATAACCAGACGAGCAATTCTCGTTTACCGGTGTGTCCTTTGTCAACTCAATAATCTTATCCTTGTCATTGGGAGCTTTTAAAATTGGTGCAATTTGGGCATGTGTAGGAGTGCGTCCGCTCGAAAACTTAGCTCGAAATGGAGATTCTAAAAAAATCTCCATAATTATTAAAGCTAGAAGATTGTTATTTTCACGGAGCTTTTCTTTGTTGGCCCTTGAAGGATTTAATGGCAAGGTTGGTTTGTCTTGAAGCAAACAACGGGGTTACCAATTTGGTCATTATTTGACCAACGAAGGTTGGATGTTTTCGGTGCTTGGTTTGCAACGTATCCTTTGTCATTCGGGTTATTTTCCTTCTCATTTAGGAGGAGAGAAGAAATTCTTGAGGTCCATTATAGGAAAACACCGCTAATCGGGTAGTGATTGATTTACATTCACCTTTCGGGTTGCACATGGTGTTGCTTGGAAGAGAATCCGAACCCGAAGTAGAAGCGTATTACTGTTTACCGAAATTTGGTGATCAGCTCCGTTTTATTGCCATTGATTTTGGCTTATTTTGCATAACCGCGTCGTTAGCTTTGACGTAGTTATCAAAATCGGGCTTAGACACACCTGGTGCTGGTGGAACTGGAGCATGGTGAGTTGGAGCTTGAGCTTGAAAAGTCGGAGGTTGATTAATCTGGGGTTGGTAAACTTGTCCTTGATTGAAATTATTACCCCTATTTTGTTTAAAATGGGTTATCTGATTTTGGTTGAAATTGATCCCCCATTTTGGGTTGTTTGATGGTTTTGCCTAGGAGGAAGGAAACCGGGGAGGTCAAATTTTGGTTTAGCAACCATCTGAGGTCGGTAACTGGCATTCCCTTGGTTGTAGTTAACTGCGGCGGCTTGTGACACGTATTCTTGGATATTGTCACGATAAATGTTGCCATCGGTGGCTGGACAATTTTGGTAAGAATGACCACCCCCGCAAGTTACACAACTTTGCTCGACTGCTTTTACAGGAGCGGCGAGGAAGCTTGGAGTTTGGTTTTTTCTTAATCGAAATCAAATGCTTAACCATATCTTTCAGCTCAGCAACATCGGATGAAACTGCTGGGGTAGAAGAGCTCGTACTCACTTTTGAAACAATGGCCTTGCTTCGTGATTGACGAACTTTGGACTTGCTCTCGATGATTTTTAGGCATTCTCGAGGCATTTTATCCAGAAAGTTACCACCCGCAGCGGAGTTCAATGAATCTTGATCATTCGAATTTTAGGGGGGATATAGAATGTATCGGTTGATGCAATTCTGAAAAACCAATGGATGCAGGCATCCCCATAAGAAGATCATTGAAACCGGGTCCATGCCTCATAAATGGTTTCATCAAATTTTTTTTAAAATCTTGTGATTTCATTTCGAAGATTTGTTGTTTTAGAGGGAGGGAAGAATTTGTTAATGAATTTCGAAACAAGATCATCCCATGTAAGAATTGATTGAGGGGGGCTTCTTTTTCAAGCCCCCAAATTCGGGACTGCTCCTCGAAGGAACATGGGAGAAAAGCATAAGCTTAACGAAGTACTCGGGACGCTTGGGTACTTCATCGTAGAAGTGATATTGTTGAAATATCGGATGTGGGCTATGGGTCTTCTCTTATCATGTCCAATAAAATTGACTTGTTTTGAAACAAGATTAGTTAGACCATGCTTGATCTCAAAGTTGTTCGCAGTAAGTAATTTCGGGAACAACGATCGCATCCTCGTAACCCTCGGTGGGTGCTTCGAGCAATTGCGCCATAGTACAATTATCATCCATCGTAACTATGGGAGGATTGTTATTTGGCTTCTCAAGATTTGGTGATTCAACAGAAGTTTGTCGGACTTGTTGTTGTCGACGTTTACGGGCTTGAGAACGAGTGCGCATGCACAAAATAGAAATATAAAAAGAAAATTTACACTAATTTTTTGGTTTTTCAATGATTTATTCACAATGTATTTTACCGGACAATGAGATAAGACAACTTCTACCAAATAATCTACTTACTTCACGGTAGCTCTCAAAAAGATAAACGCACAGGTGAGCGGAGGAGTAGGAATAGCGCGAAGCTTATTTCTCCTTTCGGGTCGTAGTTCGAGGAACAACCCTCTTATATCCCAATTTTTAGTTTGTTTAACTTGTCAAGGTGACCGTTAAATGTCGTAAGAGACCAAATGGCAAGGTTTTTGATCTTTTTGTCGAGTTGGGGAACCTATATGTTCACGGAAAGTTATTATGATAATACTCAATTGAGAATATTATTTTTGGTATTTTTACCAATTTCGCGCGCTCTCGCGCGCTATTTCTTTTTATTGAAAATTGTTTTTTAGATATTTGGTTTATTTTTTTTATTTTATCTTTATGATAAACGTATACTAATAAAAGAAAATGAAAAAATCATTTTTGTACTTTTATATTTTTATAGAAAAAATATATTCATAGATTCAAAAACAAATTGAAACGTAACGATAATCGTTTTCAGCTTCCCCGGCAGCGGCGCCAAAATTTGACTCACTAGTTCTCACCCCTTATTAGGTACCAATAAATACAAATAAATATAAATACACAACAAGGAACGAAATCCGCGAGACCAATGAAACCGAAAGCAGTATAGAGTGTTCCCGGGTCGTTATGTCCCAACGAGGCTTGAATGGAAAATCGAAAGACGGATTGAAAATTGATGTTTGAATATGTCAAGGATGTGACTGGGCACTAAACTAAATAAGCAAATTCAAAAAAAAGCAATTAAGCTAAAATAAGCAAGAAAACTCAGCAGTACTAGCAACAGTACTAACAGTATTAACTACCAGTACTAACTTGGAGTTAGTACTGCTAGCGTTAAAGTTAGTACTGCTAGCTCAAGGTTAGTTCTGCTAGTTCAATGAAGCAAGTAATAAGCAAATAAGCTAAAACAGATATTTAACTAACCCTAATAAGCACTTAGGCATAAGAATAAGCAATTAGAATAAACTAGAATGACAAATAAGCTAAAAAGCTACAAACTGATACACTATTGAAAATACTTTGAAAAGGAAAATAAGCTTAAATAAGCTTATTCTTAAAGACAGTAAAGGAAAATGGTTTAATCTACTCTAAAAAGCTAAGGAAATCTTAAATAAGCCGAAATAATAAGCTGATAAGCTAAAATGAACTAACAGTACTAACAGTTTTAACTACCAGTACTAACTTAGAGTTAGTACTGCTAGGTTGAGTTAGTACTGCTAGTGAAAAATCCCAAAAAAGAGAACTAGCAGTACTAACTCTGGGTTAGTACTGCTAGTTGAAAATATCCTTTGAAGTTTTCAAAAATCATTTTTCTTTTCATACTGATTAAAAACAGATTATCCAATAACAAAATAAGACACTTATAAGCAGACTTTAATTAAGAATAAGCACTTAAATAAGCTGAATTTGTTTAACAGTATTAACTCAAAACTAACAGTTTTAACAAATAAACTGACAGTACTAACTAAGAATGTGATACAAACTATTTTAAAACTAACAATTAAGCAAAATAAGCACTAAATATACTGATAACGCAACACAAAAAGTAATAACTAAGTAACAAAATAAGTACTAATAAGCAGTTCTACAGTAAATAAGAAAAATGAAAAACTAAGGGAAAAAGAGGAAACTTACAACACCCTTGCTCAAACAGGGTCAAGCACAAGATATACAAGCTCTAAGCTTGGTTTAACACAAGCTAGTAAGAGTCCATAAGCCCATCCGAAATGGCTTATCATCCATAAAATAAGCTGTGGTATATTTGAGAGTGATTGGTGTGATTTTCTCGTAACTACTTAACTTTTTAAATTTACTTAAGTAAAGCGGCTTATAAACAAGCTGTATTGAGAGCCTTTTTTGAACACAAAACAACACAATTAAGAAACTTAACACTTGGAATTGTAAATAGAAACTTAAAACACAAATTTGCATTAAAAACTTGAAAGTGTTTATCAAAGCTTGAAAGTAAAAGCTGTAAATGAGTTTTAAAAGAACTGAAAATAAGCTAAGTTATATTAAAAATTAAAAACTAACTCTAACTTGGGTTACAATGGCCCTATTTATACTAAAATGAATTAAGGTCTTGGTTTCTTGGACTCTCTTCTCTTCTTTCTTCTGTGTTTCTTTGGAGAGACAAAAACCAAGTGTACTTGTTGTGTGAGGTAACTCAAGAACAAATCCCAGCCTTCAATTTCTTTTGTGCTTCTTTGGAATCAATCATAGCCATCGAAAATACTTGGGAATGGTGAGGGATTGCCAACATGGCACTTATACAGCTGGGGGGGGGGGGGTTGATAGAGTGGTTGAAATGATTTATCTAGGGTGTTGAGTGGTTTTGCAGGGTAGAGGTATGGGACGACATGCCCAAGTTGCACCTGGGTTTTGTTTTGGGCGGGAAGAATGGAGTTTGGGAAGGATGACAGCTTTGGCCCCTCAACTCTTATAACTTCTTTGCAAAACTTCGCCCAGCTTGCGAATTTGACCCTTGTCTTTTAACTCTTGTAATACAACTTGGGACTTGGCAATTTTTAGTCCCCCAAGTTGTATTTTCTTCATGTGGATGACTTTTAGACTTTGACTTGACTTGGTCTTTTCCATCCCTTGCTTGGTTTTGTTTGTTTTTGGCTTTCTTTTTTTGAGTATCCGTTCCTGCACAATTCAAATGCAAAACATACAAATACAATGTATTTTTGGTACGTTTTTAGTCATTTAAGTCCGCTTTTTTTTTTAATGGGGATAAATGGTATTTGTAATTAGCCACTTACCATTAAGTCAAAGAAATTGCAATGGAAGTTTCTGTCACCTGATACCCACCGAATGTCTTTCTCGAAGTGACAAGTGTTAAAGTTAAGAATTTCATGAAAGATGCAACATTAAGCTTTCTTAAGTCAACAAAATCAAGAAATGTATGAGAATGTCGGTCCAGAAGTCACTAGATCACCCAAGTTGACAAAGGCACAAGATGGCGAACGAGATTATGATTGGTTGATGATCTCAATTGTGTCAAGATCTAATTCTCAATTACAAGTAAAGATAAGGACAAAGCTCAAGCCTATAAAGTCAAGTTTAATACACATATACACATGAGGAAAGTCAAGTTTTACGAGTGAAGACTAAGGATATAGCTAGTATGCTAGGTTGAAATTTTTAAAATGGAGTGACCTCTCTTAGGGGTGATTGTTGGATCAAACAAGAAAAGTATCGGTCAATTCTAAGTTGTTAATAGTCTTAGCACGTAGTTTGTTTATATGATTAGTCTAGTAAGCTAGTCTGGCCCAAGGCCCATGGAAAGCCCGTTAAGGCCCATGGCCGGCCTTGTTTTGTAGCATATATACCCTCTCCATGCCTTGGAGAGGGTGGTTGGTTGTTTCATTTCTCTTTTTACACATATTATTATTATCTTCCATTCCATGTTACTTTCTCTCTCTAGAAACTTTCCAACCCACTTCTCTCTCTAGTTCTTGTATAATATCAAAGATTACTAGTATTCTTCAAAATACCAAAAATCCAGCTTCTGTATAGGTTAATACGCCGTATTCATGGAATTTGAATACGCCGTATTGACAAGCCGGAGGGGAAAATTCAAAAACGAATTTACCAAAAGCCTAGACAAGTCAAAGTATGAAAATGAAAAAGACTGTTCTACCAGGTCATCGATACGTCGTATTCCATTATCGCGAATACACCGTATGCAATGACTGGACAGAATAGTAACACAACATCATAAAAATTATAGGAAAATAAATCATCAGGTTGTCTCCCGAGAAGCACTTTTGTTTATTTTTGAGTCGTTAAGTTTGACTCCCTTCCATCTACGTTGTCTCATTCATACTCACATGTTTACGGGTTATCCTCTTAACTGTCTCTTCATCCCTTATGAATCCAGGTCCTAAAGACAAATAACCTTTGTAGAACCCTTGCAGCTTTTCATACGGATACTTCACTCCATCCTTTTCGTCCTTTTTACTCTGCAAAGGTATCAGCCATAACCTATTACATACATCGTTTGATTGGTGTTTAAACTTTAGGATTACACGAGCCATCTGATAGGGCAGCATATCGTCTCTATTTTTGAAAGAAATTAACCCTTCGAACCTTTTCACATCTAAATCAGCTTTCATAGAAGAGTATTTCATAGATTACTTCGCCCATTCTGTGATCTATATAAACATCCAAATTCTCCACGACCGTGAAATCTGTAATGTAAGTAAAATTTTGAAGCGGCTTTTCATTAGGTCAGAAGATAATTGAGACTATCTGGGGTTTATTGAACCAAAGATTATATCATCTACGTAAACCTGTACCACTAAGATGTCATTGTTATAGTATCTTGTAAATAACATTGGATCTATGATTCATCTAGTGAAGTGATTTGGTAGAAGAAACTTTAATAATCTGTCATACCATGCCCTCGGTATCTACTTTAACCCATATAGTGTATTTTTCAACTTGTAAACATGATTTGTTGATCAAAATCGATAAAACCTTCAGGTTAACATACGTACACTTCTTCCTTTAGCGAGCCATGCAAGAAAGCAGTTTTCACGTCCATTTGATAAATTGTGAATGATTTGTGTGCAACGTAAGCCAAAAACATCCTGATAGCTTTTATCCTAGCTACCAGAGCAAAGGATTCTTCAAAATAAATTCATTCCTCTTGACGGTACCCCCTCACAACCAGACAAGCTTTATTTTTGATGATCGTTTGTTCTTTATCGAGCTTGTTTTTGAATATCCATTTCAGAGTAAGGGATTTTATGTTGTCCGGATGAGGAACCAACTCCCACACATAAAGCCTTTGAAATTGGTGAAGTTTTTCTTGCATTGCTTCAATCCATCATGCGTCGGTCATAGCTTCTTTAACATTTCTTGGTTCCATGGTGCTCACGGACAATGCATAGATACATATTTTTGCATTTGTTCGCAACTGACTTCTTGTCAAGACTGGTTTTGAGGGTTCTCCTATCACTTGTTCTAGTCCTTCCTTGAAGTTCGGGTTTTGAACTGCGTTATGCAAGAGCCATAGCTGAAAGCTCATCAAAAGTAACATTTATCGTCTCCATGACCCTCTTTGTCCTTCGGTTGTAAATTATTTAAGTACAATAACTAGTGGAATATCCAATGAAAAAGCCTATATCACCTTTATCACCAAGCTTTCTAATATCCCCACGATCATTCTTCGGATAAAAAGAGCCCTGAATACATGTAGAAACGAGATATCCGGTTTTTGATTGTTAACAAGCTCGTACGGTGTTTTTGCTTAATCTTGTATGAATTAGGGATCGGTATTGAGTGAAGTAATCAGTTGCTACAACGTCTGCCCATAAGGATAACAGAGCAATAGAAAATATTAGCATTGGGTGAGCAACTTCCACTAACGTACGTTCTGCGTTCAACTACCCCTGTTTTGCTGAGGAGTTCTGACAATGGACGTTTGGTCAGTAATGGCAACATCAAAGTAAGCCTTAAGCACTTGATTCATGAATTTTGTTCCATTGTTAGTTTTGAAAATTATGACTAGAGCTTATAATCTGACTTGTATTTGCTTAAGGAATTTGATAATTGTCCCCGGTGCTTCATCTTTTGATATGAGAAAGTGAACCCATGTGTAACGAGAGTAGTCATCCATAATCACCAGAATATACTGTTTCCCATTAATATTTTTGACTCTCACTGGACCATAAAAATCCATATGAAGGAGATATAACCTATTCTGAGAATTGGGAACATGTTTAGTTTGTATGATTTCTTTTTGCTTTTTACCTACTCACATGATGGACAAAGATGATCTTTCGTATATTTGAATTTTGGAAGACCTTTAACGATGTTGTCTTTTGCAAGTTTGTTTATTGTGTCAAAGTTGAGATGGGATAACCTTTGATGCCATAACCAAGACTTGGTTGATGTTGCACGAGTCAAAAGACAAATGGGAGATGAAGAGGTTATTTCATGCAGGTTGATGGTGTAAAGGTTTATAGAATGATTTTCTTTCAACAAATTAACTCCATCTAGATTTTTGACAAAGCATATGTTCCTACTGAATGCTACCTCTAAATCTACATCACAAAACTGCCCAACCAAGAACATATTCTATCCCAAACCCTCAACGAAATAAACCCTTCTTATCAATATATTTCCCCATTAAAGATTGCCAAAACCCATAATTGATGCAACATGATCATTTCTAAGGCGTACAGTTCCCATAAACTTCAAGACGAAGTTGATGAGCAGCTTCAGATTCCCCGTCATATGCTTGGAACAACCCGAGTCGACGCACCATGAAAAAATCTTGATAACCTACCAAGAAAAGAAGTAGAGTTTGGAAACTGTTTGCTTGTAGGTTCCTGAAGGTTGGAAGTACTTGCATATTCACACGAATATATTTCATTCTCAGCATTAGTGTTACTGTTGTCAAGCAATTTTCTGCTATGGTAAAAAAGTCTACCAATAGGTAACCACCTAAAGTGAGTTCTAGGTTTGCGAGGCCTAAGTGAAGCAAGACTTTCTTTAGAACCTAACTTCTCAGTGTTCTTAACATTTACCTTTTGTTTTTTTTGTGTTTTAATGTTTGAAACATTAGCATTTTGGATTTTACCTCATGATTAGTAGTAATCAAACATTTATTACATGTAGCACATGTAAATTTAGATTTATCATTCCGAATAGCAAGCTTAATGTTATTACATTCAGATGACATATGTTTCTTATTATTAAAAGAAAAAAATTCCTATGTTTCTCTTCTACTTCCACTTCAATAATTTTGATGAAACTACTCTTAGACGCAGAGGGAGACCCTATCATTCTTTGTATTGCTCCTAGGCTGTTGTCTTCTTCTTCTAGTAGTGCTTTCTACTATTGTAGACGATAACACATTTTATCAAAATTCACATCTTTCTTGTTGATGACATGAGGTTATGAAGTAGTGATTTGATTTGTCCTAACACTTGATTTTATAGGCTTGTTAATCATAAAATCATCTACCCTATAGTCCTTATCATCTAAAGGATTAATTCGAAACATTCCTGGGGCGATCACTTTTTTATTTTTTACAACTTTTGTTTCTTGTAGTTCTGGTACCGAGTGTGAAGTGATTGATTTTGTCAAATCATTTTTCTCAACAACCTTGGGAATAAATCGAGTTTTTGGAAATTGAGTTACAAAATAAAGTTTTATTCCCTAGGTTGAAGTTTTTTAAACTTAGTATTCGCACTCGTACCTTCTAATACAACTTTTTGTTCAGAAAACTTGTCTTGTAATTGGGTTCGTAATTTAGCATTTTTAGAAATCTTATCATTAAGTTTTTCTCATAAAGAGTCAGTTTTGAGTTTGGTTTCAGCCCGTGTCTGTTTGATAGAATCAAAAAGATGCTGGTAAACTAACTTTAGATGGAACATCTCTCCTTTCTAAGATAAAAACCTGAATTCTAGAGGACACAATAGAGAAAACGTACTCGGATCCTTAGCACTACTAATAATTCGAATCAAGGGATTTTGAGGTAGTTTGAGTATCCGTACTCTTTCCCTTTAGATCTACCAACTGAGCTTGCAACAATTTGATTTTCTGTTGCATGTCTTTGTAGGCTTTATCGTATGTAATTTTATCATATTTTCATTTCTCACATTGTTTGTATCATTTATTCTAAATAGCAACCTATTTATTTTCTTTTTTGATGATACATGTTTCAATTTTTCTTTCGCACGATCAAGCTCAGTTTGCAGATTTGATGTATCTGTGACAGAGTGAGCTTGCATAATAGACATTATATCTTGACTAACAACTGATCTCAAGAGACGATCATTTTTTTGTTCCAAACATTTGATTCTTTCAAGAGACTCATCAGCTTCTTTTGCAAGAGATTTATAGTCTCGTACAAAGGTAGCTGCTTCTTTCAAATATTCCTCTTCAAAAAGTATTACTCTTACTTTAATTTTATCAACGATAGAAGCAATTTTATCTTTAAAAACCTTTTGAATCTCTTGATGAATATGTGATGACCAGTTACTATCATTTATTAACATTTTCGATTTGACAACACGTTCAAGAGTCACAATGGTGTCTTTAACCTCATTGAGAAATTTTAGTGCAATAATCTTTGTAGGAGTATCGTCCAAAGATTCATCATCAGGTATCAAAATTGGTTTGGAAACTGTGTTAGAAACACTGGCTGTTTTGGAAATATTAGAGGGACTGTTTGGAAATATTTTGAAAAACAACTTCTTATCATGTACTTGGCCGATTTGTGAAAAAAAAAACTACAATAATAGTTTATTAATCTTTGCGCTAATTCGTAATTTATTTCATCTGTCCTCATTGTTTTATTTTAAAACGACTACTCTTGAAGCAAGTGTAGTGTTTCCTCGAAATCAGAAGCCACAACAGAATCAAGCTTATCTAACAGCCAATTTTCCACTCGTAAAACTCAAATGCTTCTTCTGCGCTTGTTTTTTAGATTAATGGGTCTTTTGATTCCACAAGGCCATTTTCGTGATTAGGTTGTGGTAAAACGCTCATGTCATTTTGGTGTAAGCATTGATCAATCCGTTTGTGAAACGATTGACGCCTTTCAACAAAAGTATATCTAATTCCTTAATTTCTTGTCTGACTCTATTGAGTTTATCAAAAAGGAGCTCATTTTCACATCTGTTTTTGGAAATCACTTTTTCAAATTTTCCCTTTCTTGTTTGAGATATGAAACATTGATTTTTATTATTGAAGATGTTAAATTAATTCTACGCGAATTTTTCTCATTCGAATGTTTATACATTTTTTGATGAACTCAAATGAAGTGCATTTAACTTTTTTGTTAGACACTGTTCTTGATAAACAGACGTTTTATAACCGTTTTTAAGTTCTTTAATTTTTTCTTGATATAATTCAAAACATTTTTCTTGAGCCTTATATCTTGCAAGCTCAGCAGTTAATGTCTCATTCGCTTCTTTAGTTTCGCGATTGATCGTGTTAATTTTCTCAACTTCAATGACCAAATTATTATATAATGACTCATAGAGCAGGTTTTTCTCAATAGTAGCAGGATTTGTTGCTACTCATTTCTCCACTAAGATCCATATTGGAATCCTAGCGATGACAGTTGCTAACACTACACACCCTGTTGCACAAGTTGCACCAAGTATGTATCAGTAGTGGACTCGAGTAGCTTAGTATATTGTTCCTCTTGAGCAAACATATTAAAGATCTCATTATTTTAACAATTTTCATTTTGGTGTACCTTAGTTGAATCATAGACCAGAGCGGTGTCGGCATGAGTACCTGATGTAGATGCTTGCTGCAAATTGGCCATTAAGATGCAATTCACATGGAGTTTCTCTTCTTCCTCATAGTCAACAAAAACAATTATAAGATCATACTCTTTTTGATTGAGTTGTAACCCTACTTCTTTTATTTGAGCAATCAACAACTGATTCTGAAGGTAAGCATAGTCTCTCCTCCTTGGCCTAATTATGCAGTTCCTAGCATAGTGACCCACTCCTCTGTAGTTGTAACACCTAATCTGATTTGTATTGCTCCCATTACCATTTTGCTCAATCCATGCAGCAACAATATTTCCATTCTGATTTCTAATGGCTGGAACAACAATAAACCCATTCTGATTACTAACATTCTGAATACCCTGCTTCTGTCCTGCTATCTGCCCAATCTAATTCCTTGTATTTTGCCATGTATTGTACCTAATATGATTCCTTTCATTCTGCCCTATATAATGTCTAAACTAATTCCCACCATTTCCTCCAACCATTTGCATCTGTCTTTCTTGACCCATATTCACACCCAGTTGTGCAATTTGAAAGTTGTGAGGGTTTGGTGAAATTCTTTGGTTGTTTTTTGTTGGTGTGGTGTAGTTTAACTTGAATGTCTTAGCCATGAATATAAGTGTCATATTCATTGCAGTTGTGGGATCTGAGATGTCTTTAGGGTTATCCATTTGTTATTGCATGGAGTTCATGTTGAATGGAGGTTGTTGGACATAGTTGATGTTGGGTTGTGGATGTTGCATGTAGGTAATGTTGGATGGTTTGTAACACCTCCAAAATGGGTCACAGCGAAAATATGTCCGGGAGCGTTACTTCATAATACCATTGCACAAGATGCGAGAGAACGACCTTTAAATGAGTCGTTTGAAAAGTAATCTCAATGATTTTCTTAAAATTGAAACTGATATGACATTTGTCCCATAATTGCATCACAATGAAAAGCTTGAAAGTAATACAACGAGATTTGATCATTTGAATATAAGTATAAATCCATGAATAAAATCTTGTAAAGTTTAGACTCCAATGCACATCAAGTAAGCCAACCATCTATTTCACCTGAGAAAAACATGCTTAAAAGTGTCAACATAAAGTTGGTGAGTTCATAGGTTTATGTAAATGTAAATGTTGGATCAAAGATTTATAAAGTAGGTATGACCGTTTTAACCCTTATAATAGTCATGAAAATGTAAGTATAAATGTAGAAAATTAGAGGTTTGTAAAGCTTGTATGACCATTTTAATCTTTATAATAGTCACAAAAATGTAAGTATAAAAGTTGGACCGCAATGTTTCAAAGAGTATGATAATTGTAATGCGCACAATATCAAAAAATGTTTCTAGTATGTATTGTCTAGTATGCAACATAAGGAGTGATTACGATTACTTAAAGTTCATGAAACTGAGGCTCAGACTTGTAGAGTATGCCACTTTATTCAAGGCACAATAAGAGTTACTGGGTGCCTCTTCCTAAAGACATCATGGGTGCCTCTTCCCAAAGACATACTGGGTACCTCTTTCCAAAGACCTACTGGGTGCCTCTTCCCAAAGACCTACTGGGTGCCTCTTCCCAAAGATATAATGGTTACTTAGGCAATACATAAAAGTTTAAAGTAATAGTATCCATGTAAAAGCAAGCAATGTATTTGTAAACGTTTAAAGTACTTATGTCCATAAGTAAAGAGAGCATGTATGTGAGTATGTAAACGAGTTTGTAAAGAGTATGTAAAAGAGACTGTAAATGAATATGTAAACAAGTTGTAACGAGCATTTATTCTCCCCCAAGATTTGTAATGTAAAACAAGTGAAAGAGGGGCTATAAACTCACCTCTAGTGAATGTAGTGATTATAGCAAAATCAACAAAGTAATCGTCACGAATGTTCCGAAATGCGACCTAATTTATTATATGTCGTATAAGTATAGTGTATTTAATATAAATACCATAATATAAATTATAGAGTTACATCACCACCTAATAGTTTTTGTTTAATTTTTAAAAGTCGAAACCATATTTAAATCGTACTTGTTAAATAAATGTTTAAGTATTTGTATCCGTAAAGAAAATATTATTGTTGTCCGACAATTGATTATTTGTTAATAATACTTGATTTAATATTTTTATTGTTTATATAATGATATTATATAAATAGTTTAATTGTTTTATAAAATGATATTTAAAAACATATATAAATATTATATAATTGATACCACAATATTTCTTAATGTTTTATAACCCAAACGGACCCGAAAACACTCATAAATCATATTTTAAAATGTTAACAACTTTATCGTAGTTTTATAAAAATATAAAAAATTGTTTATAAAAATTAATTAGTTATTGTAATTTCTATTTATCCGAAATCTTTAAAAACTCATAACTTGCTCGTTTTAACTCCGTTTCGCTTGTTCTTTATATGTATGAGATCGTGACGAGATAAACTATTCAAATAAAATACTCATAGATTTTATAAAAATCTGTGTCGAAATAGTAAATACAAAACAATTTATAAAATCATTTTTATAACTTTAAATCTTGCAAAACTCATAACTCATTCGTTTTAATTCCGTTTTTAGAGTTCTTTATATGCATGGTTTCCTATTGAGATGGTCTATCATAATAAAATATTTATTTATTTTTATCAGATTCTAAACAGTACCAGTTTTTATAAAACTATTTTTATAAAAACACTTTTATATATTTAATTATCGTAATCTTGTAAAATTCATAACTTCTTCGTTATAGCTTCGTTTTTCGAGTTCCTTATATGCACGGATTTCTCATGAAATGTACTATTTAAATCAGTAAGGTCTATAATTTATAAAAATTTGTATGTTAACAGTATATACAAACTGTTTGATATATATATATATATATATATATATATATAATGAGAAGTTTTCTTAAAATAAGAAGGATAAGAAGTAACTATAACCGCATATCCGAGATGCATCGACTTAAATTAGATGCATCTTTATAATCTTAGATGCATTATAATGCATCATAATGTGTTTTCTAGCTTTTAATTAGATGCATATACGCATTTTAGATGCATTTCACCATTTGTCTTGTTTTTTGTTCCTCTGCATGTGCCAAAATCATAAAAATCAATTTTCACCATCTACACATCTAATTAACTTTCAAAACTCAAATTGGTGCATCTAAATGAATAGAAATGCATCTAATGCAAGTCGTTGCATCTCAAATGCTTAGTTTTAGTCACTTCTCCCCACTTCTTATTTTAATTTACTTCTCACTAGATCCCTACTATATATATATATATATATATATATATATATATATATAAACTCTAACATAATTAAATTATTATAAGTCCTCTAATTTAATTTAATTAATAGCACATCTTGTGTATACTTTATGTCCTCATATTTATGTTCATCATTTTTGTCCAAAGTCCAAATAAAATGTCCACACCAAATTATGTACATGGTTGTTTTATTTTATAAACTTATAAAATAAATCCTAGGTGGTGATTAACATTATAACAATTATATAAATATGAAGATGAATAATTAGAAAAGATTAGGGTTTATGTTAGACCTTGGGAGAGTGGATGAAGATGATACACAAATCAAACCCAAGTATTTAACCCTAAATACTTATCAAGAAACCCTAATTATATCTTGAAAACCCTAACTTCTTGTTTGAACAAACCCTTGTTTTATTAATACCCAAGCTTCTAAATCACCTTGGTACACCTTATATATTATATCTAAGAACACTTGTATGCTTATAACCTTGCTAAAATCAAAACTATGGAAACCCTAATTGGGTATTTTGAGCCATGGGTTTTGAAGAACAAGAGAGGATTTGAGAGAGTTTACTTGCATAAAATGGGAAGTGTGTGTGTTTAATCTCACCTAGGATCTTCCTTTTATAGTAGGGGTATTTAGAAAACAACCTTAATAAACCATGGATTAGGAAGTGGTTTAGGCTACACCTTGTAAGACCTATCCTCCTCCTTAGGAAGGGAAATGGTCAAAAGAGGGGGAGGGAGGACAAGTGATGTGCCAATATATGGAGAAATGGGATTTAAGGTGGTACTTGTTGTTTAATACTAGATGATGAGACTTTAGTGGAAAGTTTATAATTTATTTGTGTATGTTTGTATGTAAAACCGGCCATAAGGGTTTAATGGTATAAGAATGATTAAAATTCTGGGTATTGGGTATAATAGTGGGTATTTGTTGAAGTATAGATAGGTATTGGTGCTTCCGTGTATGCTTAAATGTATTTTATTACGAAATGTAAACGTTTTACGTAACCAATAAAAATAAAATATAAAAAGTTATAAATTATCCTCGTAATAATTATATAACACTTGCTTGACATAAACTTTTATTTGTTTTATGTCCGTTTACGTTGAATGATGATTTTTAGTTTACGCGATTTAACTAAACGATCGAAAAAAGTAAACGCGTGAAAGTTTAAAATAAATAGTTGAATATTTATTGACGTAAAATGACATGAAAATGCGGATTGTTACATGGTTGATATGGTGTAAACACTGGATATGAGTAACGAGACTGATTTTTTGCCATAAAAGCCAAAGGATCATGTGCTATTGCAAGTCGTTCCGCTCTGACCTCGTTTACCTCATCCTGATTATGTTTCAAATAATCATACAACTGGTTGAGTCAACTTCATGCAGTTTCTTTCTTTGATTGACAATCGTGACATAGCATTTCCATTCTGGTTAGTGATTGTTGAGAAACTTGATATTGCATGCAATGTTCTTTGAAGTCAATTGGTTTTTGTGTAGATCATTCATTAACTTTGAGAAACGATGATTCAATTATTTCACCATCTACAGAAGTAAACTTTTCCAACTCAATGAGCAATCTTGCTTCCTTCTTCTAAACACTGATGTCTGTACCTTTCATCATTTTGTAAACTCGTAACCAAATCTCATTTGCACTATTACAGCTATCTACTGCAGCATAAATGTCTTCCGGAAGACCCATTAGAATGATTTGAATAGCTTGATCATCAGCTTCAATTTGCTTGGCTTCTTTTGCAATGAGTTCATCATCAGTTTGTAAGTGAGAAGATGGAAGTACAGGAGGTGTACGATCTGGGTCATTGGGTTCTTCAATCATTCGGTATTTGTACGGACCCTCAAGAATGGATTTCACTAGCAATTTTCCATTAGATTTGCTCTTTCCATAACGAAGAAGATGACTTGACCATGGAATGTAGTTGTCTTTGTTAAGCATAGGAGGACGGTTTTCTGAACCAACAACATAAATATCTTGTTGTGTTGACATTGCTAAGCGTGTGAAGTTGATTAGGATCTTTAATAGATAAAGAGATGTGTTGTGGTTTTAAGATGCTGTGATTTGAGTTTCTTGTTAATGGTTGTTAAAGATCTTGGTAACGATGGACTAACGGTGAAATAAAGTGTTTGGTAACAAGGGACTAATGGTGTAATGAAGTTTGGCGTTAAGGGTTAAAAGTGAAAATTGGTGCTAGGGCTTGTAACTTTGAAACGTGACTCAGTAAATACACTAAGTTAACTCGGTATGAATGAAAAACCTTAACTCGCCTTTAACTCACGTGTAAACTCACCTGAATGATGTTACTCTCGCCTAAAATCGAATTATACACTCGCCTTATAAACGTTGCCCAAACTCGCCATTAAACAAGTCTATATTTGCTTGAATTATCAACTTGAACACGCCGTGACTTAGAGTTGTACACTCGCCAAATAATAAACTTTGTTGGTGAAACATTGACTAGGATCTCCTTTATGTTTTAATGGTGACAAATAAACGTTCACAACACTTAAAATAACAAACGATAGCCAAAATCCAGAAAACCAGAAAAGTGAATCTGGCGTGTTGGTCGCGCGTTAGCACGTGGCCAGCGCGCTACTCACGGTTTTGGTTTTTTTTAGATTTTGCAAAGTCGGCTTTCTTCTTACCCGACACATGTGGAAACTTTAATAAAGGTATTTAGATGATATTTGAGCATTTGGGAACACTCCAAATGAGGTTTAGACTTAGAGAGGAGCATAAACAAATCCTCCCGTTTTTCAATAAAATGCCAACTCAATTCTTTTATCAAACGCCTCTAACCAAGGCCAAAACTTCTTTTTAAACCTAGTATAAAGATACTTTCAACATACCATCAAACGAAAGTATTCATTTGACCTTAATCCGGATTTACGTTGTTCCTAATCACGTAACGGGTTTTACTCCCTTATTGGTCAGACCAAGTCAAAGGTCACTTTGCATAAACACATCCTTTCCCGTTATGGGATATGTTTTACCTAAGATGCAAAGCACTTAGCTTGTTTGCATCAAGATGATTATTGATCAAATCCATTGTCGATTATCATGGTTAAGTCCAAATGACTAATTGAGATTGTGGTATTTGGAGGTTAATTATACTTTGATTTTTTCTCTACCTTCCTACATATAAATGATTTACAAACTCACACATGTATTCCTCACATGTTCTCTACACCTTACCTCTTCTCTAAACATTCCCTAATCATTTGTTAAACCCGTCTACCCATCAAATGAGTACACACACCTTCCTACATAATCTAAACATTCTATACCAATCCCTAAATCTTTCCTTAATCATCATTGCCCAACTCTTTCCTTTCTTAATGGTAATATGATTAATCCATAATCAATCCTTTGATTATTCTCTTCTTCATCACCAACACCATCTCCAAGATTAAACCTTTCCTACATAAACCTTCTTTAAGCTTATCCCTTCACATGACAACTCACATTCCCTTACACCATTGTATTTGTTGTACTTATTGTCCCTTACATTCTACACAAAGGCTCCTTTCCATCAAATCACAATATTCTTTACCACACATTCTCTATTCATTATCTTCTTTAATTCTACACTCACACAACTCTTTCTTAAATTCAAGTTACATACATACACACACACCTAAAAGCTTTCTTTACACACCTTTCCCATATAGGGGTGCTCACGGTTCAAAAACCAGACCGGACCGGATCGAAACCGACCTTGGCCAAAACACCAGACCGAAGACCGCACCGAAATGGTTCGGTCCAGTTCGGTCTTCGGTCCGGTATGGTCTAACAAGGCATAATTGCCGGGTTTTTTGTAAGACCGAACCAGACCGGACCGAAGATCGAAAATAAGAAAAAGGATGGACCGAGGACCGAACCAAAATAGGTTCGGTCCGGTTCGGGCCGGTTTCTCGGTCCCGTCCGGTCAGCGGTTCGTTTTGCTCAACCCCTATTCCCATATACCTCTCAAGCTTAATTTTAAATCTTACAAAATCATCAAACTTCTCTTACATACTTTTCCAACTCATTCTTACCCCAACACTTTAAATTTAAATTTGAATCACAAAGCCATAGGCTCCTTTCTATCACATCAATACCAACTCACACCTCATCCTTATCCCACATGTTGAAATAGAATTCAAATTTAAATCACAAGCTTTAGGCTCCAAACCATCACATCATGCCAACTCATCCCTTCTCATCTTTATTCCACACGTTTAATTGTTTGAATTTCAAATTCAAACTATCCATCTAACATCCACACTTCCTCTTCAAGCAATGGAATATTCCTTTGGTATATTCCTTATACTTTTTGCATATTCTTTTCTATCCTAACTATGCCAACTCATCCACTTAACCATAGTTACTTTCTAACTAAGCCATTTACATGTGAGGAATACCTAAACACACCATTTGTCCAATAGTTCTTTTCTAACTCTTTGATATTGGACAAACATCCCTAAATCTTCTTCTAAATTACTTCACAAACATTTTTAATAAATGGCTATTTGAGTTGGTTGACCTTGTGTGTAAGAATAGTGGAAAGGTCAAAACATGAAGTACAATTAAGGGTTTAGCAAGAGTGGATATTTAAAATGCCAAAATCCCAAAAAACTAAGACGTGAAACTGGCGCGCTGGCCACGCGCTGACGCGTGGGCAACGTGCCACTCTCGAATTGGTTTATACCAATCTAGGATTTTGGCCTATAAATACCGCTCTTGGCCTTTGTATTCCTCACCACTTGCCATTCTTTCTTTCTCTTTTTTTCTCTTAACCTACCCTCTAACTCTAACACCTCTTGTGTTCTTAATCTTCTCATCTATCATTCTATTAAAGAACACATCTTCGCAAGAGATACACACAAGTACCTAATCCACACTTGTGTGTTAGTAGTCGAGGGTCTTCTTATCTATATACTTTCTATTAGAATCGAGTCTCTAGGTTAGGTTAGGACTTGATTTGAACAATAAACTTTTCATTTAATTTGCTTGTAAGGGAAGTCTTGCATATTTGTGATCAAGCCTAGATCATTGGGGATCTAGTTGGGGTTTGGTAAGCTTCCAATGGGAAGTTCTTAGTGGTCCTAGTTGATCTTAGTGATCCTAGACGGTAAGTCGAATCACGGGTTCTTAAGGGTAGATTTCGAGGGCAGAATACCGCAGGGAGTAACTCTTCTTAGTGAGCGCCGATCATAGTGCATATCAGTGGAGCGAAGTTGTAATACGGTTTATAGTTCACCATAAGGATTATACTAGAGTAATATTATCGTGTCGTGGATTCGTAATCGGACGTACGGATGGTATAAACCCCGCATCCCGAACCAATATATATCGTGGCGTCTCTCTCTTTCTCTCTCTCTCTCTCTCTCTCTCTCTCTCTCTCTCTCTTTCTATCTTCTTCTACTTATTGTCTTCATCATTAAATAGATCATCACACCACTTGGTTATTTGTGACTTGAAGTTTTAGAAACTCTAAAGAAGTCAAGATAACCGTATTCACCCCCTCTTTATAGTTCTACAAACTTTACACTCACCAAAATTATAGATTACACTCGCCAAACCCTACACTTGCTGAAAGAGGGTTTTAGTTTAGACTCGCTTCCAAGTTCGCCAAGAACAAAGTACACTCACCAAGAACAGTTTTTACTTTCGCCAAAAAATTCAGCCTACACTCGCCTTGCACTCTTGCTAAAAAAGGGTTTCAATACATTCTCCATCCTTGAAATCGTCTAAACTCACCCAAGAAGTGATACACTCACCAATTTTGAGAAAACATTAGTAGCTTATTTTTAAACACAAAACACGATTTTTATATGACAAGCTCAAAACTTTTTGACGAATTCTTGTTCTTAACACCCAAAACAAACATAAAAATGTACACTTGTAAAGATTTTAACGTTAAACCAAAGATTTTTATGCGTTTTTTTGTAGCTTTATGTGTACCGAGAGTTTTCAACAAAAAGATGACCAATGACGAAAATATAACCCTAGTTCGATTCTATGGAAAGGTAAAAACGGTTTTAAAAAGTTTCTAAACCTAAAACATGAGTGTTTAAGGATTAAAAGAGCTTTCAAACGCGTTTTTAGACATGAAAAATACTCGAACCAAACAAAAGAAAATTTTGACTTAAAATCTTGTAAAAAACAAACACAAAACAATCCCTAAATCCACCTCGGGCGATTGATACCACTTGTAAGACTAACACTTACGTCATATTCACATACTTACACGATTAGAAATAATAATAATAAGAAGAAAGGAGTAGGCGAGAATAAGTCTAATGAAAAAGGAGAGTGTTTCTTGATTTGAATGGAAAACTAAGACAAACACTTTCTTTCTCAAAAACTTACAAAAACGTAACTAGCCCACTCCCTTATAATGGAGGGGGAGGGTTCTTTTATAGCTTAAGACCCTCCCAATACTTACCCTCGTGAAGCAACATGGGATGTCTCCCAAAACTCATGTAAAATTAGCTTCTGAATCCCGTAATTACTTTTCTGGTCTGTTACAAGGTTCGATAATACATAATGACCATCACTTCTTAAAAACGTAAGGCTAACATTGATTGACTAGAGATTGAGAATGTTGCTCGATGAATCATGAAGGAGCATGTATTAGGACGTGTTATTTATTGATCATACCGATCAAATCCCATGGAAGTTTTCCGTTCTAATTCTCTCTTTTCCTTTTTTACTTTTATTGACTTAGTATACCTTAAGTGGGGGAAGGTAGTAGAAATAGACACATGCTTGATTCTATTTGCCTTATTATTCTAGTTTTTAGTGAAAGACGTTTCATCTTTAAGACTTTGACATGTTTTTCATTACTTAACTAGTTTAATCTTAATTGAGCATACATACCCTTAATATTCAATGTGTGAGGATAAGCTTTTTTGTTTTCCCCTTATACATAAATTCCATAAAAATAAGTGTGTCGATGATTGTAGTAGACTTTAGAACTTGGATTGGTTATCTTTTCAAGACAACTAAAATGAGCATTGCACTGAGGTAACTTAGTGTAATCGGTGTAACTAGGATACCCAAATAGCCCATTTATGATATGTGTATATTAAATTTTCATATCAATTAATCAATCACCCTGTGAAACCTTTTTGTTACTCTTATTTTAAGTGTAAGATACCCCTAGCAAACTCTTCTGAGCCATTCTTTTCGTTTTTGTTAAACCACATTATATGTATATTTCGTTACACCTTACACCTACCATACCCGGTAATTTCTTTAAGTCCATAGTCGGGGAGTTGCTAGTTAATTTTGGTTCTACTGGTGGATGTCGTTGGTCATGATAGAGGGTATTTAAAGAAAGTCGGGTTTAGATGATAGTTAATCTCAAGTGGGGGAAATGTTCATATTTATTACTTCATGTATTTGTACTTATTATATTCTTGCCTTGCTTGCAAAAAAAAGAAAAAAAAGAGTGAAAAAGCAAGCAAACAAGTGTTTATTATATGTCGTGTAGTATAGTGGTGAGTATTCCCGCCTTGCTAAGCTTATGATATTTAGACATATCTATTTTGACGTATTTGAACGGGTAACACTTATTAACTTGTGGCATTTCTATCTCTCATTTCGATTTAAAGTTTATACTTGTATAATGAGGGCATTGTACATCTCAAGTGGATGGAAGGTTGATAGAAATGAGTGATTATTTGATTAACTTATATGTTAATTGTGCCTATAAAAATGTCACATTAAGGTAGTGTTTGTTTTTCAGAAATGCCTCTTAACATCATCTTAATCTGACTTATTTAGACACGGTCAGACATTTGGGTCATTAAGTCTATTTTTTATTCAAGCCATTCAGAGGCAAAGAGGTAAGTTGTGTTGAGAGCGTTTGTTTTTTGTGATCATTAAGAGGCAGTAAGAGGCATAAACCTCTTACTGAACTAGATGTGGATGAGGTGTCTTAACGTCTTTTTTTCTACTTTTTTGGTTTTTATTTTTTTTACTTTGTTATGATTTTTTTTGTCTTTTTATTTCTTGATTTTTTTCTTGTTTCACCTTTATCTTTTGTATTAAAAGTATTAAATAGAATCATTGTATATGTTTTGTTAGATAAAGATTATATAAGATGTATGTGTCAACTCATATTTTGTTCAAATGGTACGGTTTCGGACTCATAAATCTCAATTCTTACGCAACTCATTTTGTTAATCATTTTAAGTTCAATTCAAACTTTAAATTGATTATATTATTAGATTTGTTTTTTTATGTAATGAAATTTATTTCTTGTACGAATTTAATTATTTTATATTTAAATTATAAAAACAATAGTTTAACACATCTAGACACTTTTACCAAAACAAATAATTTTATTTCATTCAGATTTAGATTTCTCAAGGGCAATTATGGCGTAACATCCTCGCAGGAGTTACGCCGTAACCACATTCAAGCATGATCAGTTATTAACCACAGTTACAACGTAAATGCTTTGTCACGATTACGCCATAACCAACCGCGTTGAAGATGGATTATATATCCTAGTCATACTTACGGCGTAACAAGAGCTATACGATTACGCCGTAACATATTTTAAGCCTGTATCATAAGGTCTGCGTCAGCAACGTTATGACGTAAAAGGCTACTTATGGTTACGGCCTAACCACCATGAAGTCTATATAAATCACGAAACCTGGCTTATTTGGATATATCTCCCTTCCCACAGCTCATACAAGGGTTGGGAGAAAAACAACTTTCGTCAGCAATAGTTAGAATTGGGAAGGAAGAATGAAGAAACCATGTAACAAGTGACAAGATTAGATTTAGAAGTTTTTGTATCTCGCACATGTTTACCATGCTCGTTCTGTACATTATCCTAGATCTAAACATAGTGTAATCATCCTTAAATACTATCTTTGTTTTATTCCCTTTCGGTTTCCTTACATTTCCTGCATTATTATAGTTACCTAGTTATTTCTTTTGACGCAAAGTGTTAGTCTTAGTTTTGAGTAGAGGTTGTAAAAGCCTTGCGTGCGGAAATATTGCAACACCCCTAGTTTTGAATAGCAGCGGAAGCTAGACGAGGGTATTATTTCATGACACACAGTACAAGTTACAGAAAACGACTCTAAATGAGACGTTTTGAAATACATTATCATTCGAGTAATACAAAATATCAGAGTTTGATACAAGGTTCCACAAGTTTCATAATGTACATAAGTAGTACATAATAAAATTTAAAGCTTTATCGAATGATAATGTTATGCAAGGTCTTCAAAACATTTCTGTGCGCCTTCAGTGTATGCTCGTTTATACCTTAAGGACCTGAGATAAAACATGCCGAAATGTCAACATAATAGTTGAGTGAATTCATAGGTTTATGTAATGGACAATCAAGTTTTCAGAGTTATAGTAATAATTGCAACGAATACAATCATCATATAAATAGATATTATTGCATCTAAGCTCATGGCACTCAAAACTGACAGTATATATCAATAATGATATATAGGATAATAATGGCCCCGTGTAGGTAATTGCCATATACCTAGAGTTACAAATATAGTGCGTTTGGTTACCTATCTGGCTAACACAAACGGGATTCGTCAATCCCGATAGGCCTATCCACAATATTCGCGTTCACACACAAGTGATTAATGGTCCATGATGTGGGGGACTTATGGCATGAAGGGACTTAGACACAAGCAATAATATATTCAGGAAAGCATACAGTTTAAAAGCACTTGTGTCCAAAAGTAAAACAAGCATGTAATCTCACCCTGTAGAGTTTGTAAAACAAGTAAATAGAAAAGGGGCTATGAACTCACCGTAGTGATCAGTAGTGGATTATAACGATAGATAGTGTATTGCGAGATCTCGAGCTTTAACGATGACCTACGAAAGTATAGTGATCGTGTCTTAGAATAAGGTACGATAATATAAAGTTATTGACTTGATTATAATGTTGTACATAGATTCTTAAGCTGCTATATTAATGAAGTATCCCTAAAGTTTCGTTTGGCTATTTTCCTTTTCTAAATAATATCATACTATCGTTCGGGCTATCATAATTTAGAGGTCATGTAGTGAATGTATGAGGAGCTAGGACACTTTAAATCGTAAATCCATAACTCGTCGATATGACACTCTGGAGAGGCCTCATATGATTATGAAATTCCCTATTAATATAGTACTTAGTATTTATAAATTATATGTGAAAGAATAATTAACGAGATAAACGTTTTATGGAAACGTTCGTTATGTTTTGTTAAGAACTCTTGGTAAAACGTGAGTGACATAGAAGTGGTATAAGTGAAAATGGTTCAAAATGATCGAGTCTCAGTTTAATTTAATTACAAAAGGTAAACGGGTCATATTTTCGATAATTGGATCCTACCACTTCGGGTTTTATAAAAATAGCCAATTTACAAATTAAACCATCCCGATTCATAATAAGTTACTAATAAGATACATTCTGCTCAAGTAACCATATTTTCTAAACGGCAAGAGGTCTCGACTAGGTTTTTATATCCCCGAGAGCGTATTCAAGTTTACTATAAAGATTTATAAATCCCTTTAATCTAATTTTTATGAAAAACGGTCAATTTGGTCGATACATCATTAAAGATCATGACTGTTTTTGGACAACCAACATCAGTCCCTGTGAGTTGGCCGTCATTTTCAAACCGTAACTCCGATTAAGCTCAAACCAGTGAGCATGGTTAGATATTTGAGTCCTCTACAACTTTTAGTTTTACATAATTATGTGTCACTATACAAAAATATGAAGATAATAGCCATTTACTACAGGTGTGCAGAATCTGCTCACCTTTGCCATTTCGGCTATAACTAATTCATCCGACATCGTATCGGGTCGAGCCACCCAGCAAAATGATCATAAGAGATAGGGCTATATCCATATATTTTTACCTAATACCCAGAACCTACTAATTTTCCACAATTTCTCCATGTTTGCTACTGGTCTAAAACATAATTTACCACCATTACCTAAGGCTTGTTTAGCTTGCATTTTTATGATTTAACAAGTATGTACAACACATAATCATGTCATATTACTTATACAACTTGCACAAGGTATGTAGTATATCAAAAGGAAAGGAAAAACATGAAATCTAAACATAGTCTTACAAATTTTTAGATGGAAACACAAGAACCACTATCCTAAGTCTTCTAACCACCAACTTAGTCTTCATTCTTCAACTAAACTTGTTATAACCTTAGAGACTTCTTGTACTTAGCCTTCTAGTTCAGCCTTTAATCTTGTGCATCTCTTATATCAACCTTGAAATCTTCAAAGCAATACTTGGAGTATGTAATACACACCTAGGTCTTCATCTTTGTAGTATATTTTAGAGCTTGAATTAAAACTTCAATGGTGGTGGTGAATATGTTGTGTACGGATGGGAGAGGAGAGAAACAAGAGATATTTCTTTCTTATGTGCAAAGTATCTTAATGGTGAAGTTAGAGATTTATATGCTTATATGTGGCATGCTTATGTGTCTTAATATAAGACTTAGTAGGCTTAAACAAAGCCATGTGGCCTTGTGACTAGACATACACGCCACCTCAAGCTTGAGGTGTGTGTTGATTTGCTTCATTGTGAATTTATTGATGTGGGTGTTGATTTGCTTCATTGTGAAGTTATTAAGGTGTGTGTTGATTTGCTTCATTGTGAAGTTATTGAGGTGTGTGTTGATTTGCTTCATTGTGAAGTTATTAAGGTGTGTGTTGATTTGCTTCATTATGAAGTTATTGAGGTGTGTGTTGATTTTCTTCATTGTGAAGTTATTAAGGTGTGTGTTGATTTGCTTCATTGTGAAATTATTACCCTACGGGGTATAATTTAGTCCCGGTAATTACTAATGTTAAGCTGTTAAGTCACAAAACTTAAAGTCAGGTAACATAAAAGTACTATTCTTATAAGAATGTTAAAACTTATCAATATTCCCTAATTAAGTATATTAGATGAGTTATAAGTTTAACGGAGTTCATAGACGTTGTTAAAACCTATAAATGTCGGTTTAAGTTTGCGTAAAATGTAAAACGTATAATGTTTACATAAAATGGTAAAATAGCAATAGTACATATGAAATATGACTATAAGAAAATAGAATGTCTAGAACACCTAGACTATCATAGTCTAATATTGTTTACGATTCAAGCTTACGCGATTGAATTTACAAAATTACTTATAAAAGTAATATCATTTAAAATCAAGATAATAATAAGTGAAAACAAATAGTTAGATATTAACCTGAATTATACAAGTTGCTATATACAATGTCATAGAAAAAGTACTACTATTTCCCTAAGCTCATGACACCAAAGCCTTAACAAGAGTTCTCAAGTCGTTGCCCTGAAATCTGATGTTTTGCTGAAACACCCAAGTAATACCTCAAATGAAAATGCGCCCGCTGGCTATGTACTAAGCCAGACACGGACGGGGGTGTCAACCCCAATAGATTTATTCACCACATTCGTGCTTACAACAAGTAATTAACGGTTCATGATAGGGAACTTTATGGCAGGGTACTTAGGCAATACGTAAAAGTTTAAAGCATTTGTGTCCATAAGTAAAAGCAAACAATGTCTCTTGAAAATTAACCTCATTATTATAAAGTAATCGAGCGAGCATGTAAACAAATTTGTAAATGAATATGTAAACAAATTTGTAAACGAGTTTGTAAACGAGCATGTAAATGAATTTGTAAATGAATATGTAAACAAATTTGTAAACGAGTTTGTAAACGAGCATGTATTCTCCCCCAAAATATTTCAAAACAAGTAAAGTAGGGCCATGAAACTCACCTTAAGTAAAGTAGTAACTCGAGAAAAATAATCACAAGTATAACACGCAACGAATCCTAACCGCACCCTAATTAAATAATGATGCGCGTTAGGTTTACAACAATGAGTGCACTAGATGCATATGAGATTTATAAAAATATACCACAACGTAATATGCTTCTGTCTAAGGTTTTACAAGTCCAAAATATACTTTACAACAAAAGCTACAAGTGTTTTATATATAAAGTTACTAAAAATAGTTGGCTAGAAATAGGGTTTTCTCAACTTCATGGGATCGTATCTCTCTCATTTTCTACTGTATAAATACGTTTCAAAATCCTAGGTCGAAGGTTTTTGAGTTATCTTTCCAAAAATATAAATTTTGTAAATTGATTCAAAGCTTAAAGGGTCCAAAAGTGGTATAGAAGACACAAAGGTCTTGCTGTCCAAAAAGCAAAAAACTTGGCTGAAATTGTTTTAGTCATAACTCAATTAATTTTTATGCTCTCAGGTTGATCCAATTTGATACGTTTAATTTAAGTTGTCCTCTTCTAAAATCTCAACTGGACCAAAAGTCCATGACATTCTTAAAGTGATCATAATTTCGTGTAAAGTCTAGAACTCAGTTTTGCACACTAATCTTGTAAAAATCAATTTAAAATGAAAACGAACCCAAATCTTTTGGGGCAACTCCAAAAACTTATCTAACACATTATATTATAATATTTTGAAAAGATTTTTACTCATGGGTTCCTCTAAAATGGTTGTTACAAGCTCACAAGACACCCTAAAAATCTACTCAAATCTAGAGTTTATAAAACAAGCTTTTTAACAAATTTCACTTATACACAAGCATACTAAGAAGATATAAATCATATATGAGATGTATATAATGCATGAAATTATAAAAATAATGATACTCACACAGATGGATGAAGATGGATGCTTAAGTATGCAAGGTTTACCCAAAAACAGCTAAGAAGCCCTACTTTTTATTCCCAACCCTAGCTTTTGTATAACCCTTAATGCAACCTTAACCAACAATTGAATACTACTTGAATACTTAAGAGAGAGCTGAGATATAGTGTGTTTTATGATGTTTAAGTGTGTGAAAAACAGATGGTTGGTGGCTTCTATATATAGCACAAGAAATGGCATGGTCAAAAGTGGCTTTAACACCAAATAGTGACATGAATCATAAGAAGAGAGTTTGTGTGTGCATAGGGCTTGGGGTGGGGGGTTGTGAATGTAGATTAGGCTTCCAATAGAGAGGAATGAGTCATTTTAAGAAGACTTGGCAAGGTGTTGGTGCATAGATTCAAGTTAAACATAGTTTTGGAAGGGTGAGATATTCAAGTTAGAAAGTGCATGTTAGGATTTCCTCTTTGGAGTGTGGCTTATTTTGGTTCTTCAAAAGGGAGATAAGTGCTAAAATTTTAAAATATATAAGTGTACATATGTATAAGCAAGGGTGGTGAGGGTATTGGTTAATTTTATGCATGCATGCATGCGAAAACATGCAAGTTTAAATAGTTTACGTAAAAATAATGAAATGAAATGCATATGACTTATAAAACATATCCGTAAGTATAATAATATACTTATTATAAATAGACTAAGCGTAGTATAGAGTTGTTGTGCGTCCAAAGACGTTTTTTCACAATACGCGAGATAACTTCCCGGTTTTGGGTTGAATTGAATACGTAAACGTTCAAAATAAAAATAGTGCAAGTTAATAATAAAATAATTCAAGTCTGTAAATAATTATTTAAACCAAAATTTTCTAGTTGTTACAGTCTCCCCTTGTTAAGAAAATCTCGTCCCGAAATTTAGTTTGTGTTATCTAATGATGAGGCGTTGAGAAAAATATGGGTAACGGATAGTTTCAGAGGTAAGAATTTAAAGTTCACCATTAGTTAACTTTAAATAGGGGTTTAGTGACTAAGAATATGGAGGTGACGTCGCTTAGGTGACTAAAATCAGTGAATACGAAACTCCTATTGGCACTCGTATCAGTTAAAACGGAAATATAACGATTTTGAGGAGGAATGTACCCGTAACAACTTTAGGGTCTTGACGAGCCCTTCTGACTCCATTCTGATTCTTCATTCCTGGGCAGTACTTCTTGGTGTGTCCTTTTCCTCCACATCCATAGCATGTCACCGAGGCAGGGGTCCAGCAGTCTCTTGATTGGTCGTTGACTTTCTTGCAGTTTCCACATTTAATGGGACATGGACCGTAGTGATGATGAAGGTTGCACTTGTCGCAGAGAGGTAAATTTCTAGCATATCTTGTTTTGTTACCAGTTCCAGCAGCGTATACCCTAACCATTTATTGTCTCTTGTTTTGTTGTTGTGAGATTTCCTTCATGTTCATCTTCCCACTTTCTTTTGTTGTCAGCTTGTCTTGTAGCAATAGCACGTACCTTTTGGTCCATCAAACTGTTAGCTAACCTGATCGCATCTTGAACCTTTGCTAGTCTAGCTGAAGTCACATTCCCTTGAATGTTATCAGGAAGACCCCAAATGTACCTCTCTATCTTCTCCTCTTCAATGGGAACCATTTTTGGGCATAACAAAGCCAACTCTTGGAAACGTTGTGTATAACTCAAAACATCAGTACCCTTACAGTCAAGTTCCACAACTCATTCTCCAACATTTGGATTTCATTTCATGGGCAGTATACCTCTGTCGTCATCTTCATAAGTTCTCTCCACGACATGTCATAAGTTGCATCAATCCTAACCATCTTAACATGGGAGTTCCACCATGTCAGAGCACCATCCAATAGAGTACATGTAGCATACTTCACCTGACATTCAATATCACAGTTGCTAATATGAAATACATATTCCATCTTTTCAAACCACCTTGTTAAGCGAACAGCTCCTTTTGTTCCGTCAAAGCTTCGGGGTTGGCAATTCAAAAGCTCCTTGTATGAGCATCTACGAGCAGCGTATGCTACTCCACCAGCACTACCACTAGCTTCATTTTGGTTTCCATTTTCGTTGTTTCGGTTTGCTTTGTAAGTTGTTATCACATCAGCTATACGTTGGGCTATCAGTTGCTCGATTGCTGCAGAACTCATTCCTTGTCTTGTTGTCGGCATGTTTCTACAAATCATGAGAAGTAAGGAAGATTGAGACGATATAAATTCGTGTTTCCAAAAATCGTATTCCAAAAATAAGACATTATAATGTGATGGGTTAAATTCGTGTTCGAATTAATCAGCATGTTTCTAGACAGCGGGTTACAAGATGACGTAAGTGTTTCAAAGTATGAGGCGAGTGTTCGAACTTAAAGTTGAATAGTGCGGCAACTAGTGGGATTGGCAGACTGTGACAAGTTTAAATGTTATATAATTATGTAAGGTCATGAAAAAAATTAATGATCATTGTATCACTCACAATGTCTAGCAACAGTTTCAGTATTAATTCATAAACATTCAAGTAAATGAGCATGTATGACAGTTTAGTGACTTATGTGCACGGAAGGCTTACGATGCAACGGAATGTTTATGATGCAATGCTTATGCATACCCACACAAAATGTTTGCTTTTCGACCATGTATAAAATCGATAAACATAACTCTAATATAACGAACCCCAATATAGCATAATCTTTCTTAAGTTGAACAAAGGTGATCAGGCTTAGTTCAACTGAAGTCTAATGATGCAATACTCGGCTTGGTTATACTAGTGATATGTCCAGTGCTTTCTAAAAGTTGATTTCATGATTCGGTTATAGTCTAGGCCAAATAATGCAACCTAGTTCTCTATAACCTGGCTCTGATACCAATTTGTAACACCCTCAAAATATGTTGTAGCGAAAAGGTAACCGAGGGCGTTACTTCATAATACACAAGCACAAGATATAAGAGAACGACCTCTACATGAGTCATTTATAAAGTTGATCATTTGTTACATTAAAATAAATTGGGTTTTCAACCAAGTACAATTAAAATAAACTGAGTTTTCAACCAAGTACATTTAATAGATTCAATACAAAATAATAAATTGTTTGAAAGATAGTCGAATGATCAAAGTAATGCAGGAAAAGACTCCCGAGATGCAATTTCAAATGCTAGCCATGCAATTAAGGACCTGAGAAATACATGCTAAAATGTCAACATAAAGTTAGTGAGTTCATAGGTTTAAGTAAAGTATTTACGAGAACCAAAAGTTTTTAGTGCCTACAGCTTCACTCACAGTATTATGAAAAGTATTTAGTAATTAGTAACATTCTGTAAAGGTAGTCTGGACCACAATATTTCAAGTGTATGACCATTATAACAAATACAATGTCATAGAAAAAGTATTACTATTGCCCTACGCTCATGACACCGAAGCCTTAACAAGAGTTCTCAAGTCGCTGCCCTAAAATCCGATGTTTTGCCAAAACACCCAAGTACTACCTCAAATAAAATGCGCCCGATGGCCACGTACTAAGCCAGACATGGACGAGAGTGTCAACCCCAATATATCTATTCACCACATTCGTGCTTATAACAAGTAATTAACCGTTCATGATAGGGGACTTTATGGCAGGGTACTTAGGCAATACGTAAAAGTTTAAACATCTTTGAGAGGATTATTTTAAACACTTTAGCTTCCTTTCCTGTTAGCTTTCAAAAATTCTTCATAACTAACTCTGTTCTGCAATCTGAGATTTGATAAACTTTATAAGCTCAATTGCCATATTACTATCTTCTTCTGCTTCAATCTTCAAGTTGGTCATCTTCTCCAAGATTTCCTTCTTCAGTGGATACTTCTTTTCTACTAACATGTTGATCTGTATTGATGTACCGTCTAAGAAAAAAGATTGAACACCTCTGTATTCATGTAATTTCCATCTCAGCAACTCCCAATATTGTTGATTCAACCATATGTCATCTTCTTCATTTGGATCAAATA
>BQNB010027521.1:6280-57549 GCA_026074375.1 Tanacetum coccineum
AGTCAAAGATCCCGCAGTTCAGTCATTTCTAAACTTATAGAAAGGATCAAAGCAAGCAGACTTGAGAGTTTAAGGAAAAAGAAGCAAGAGTTGCAGGAGAAGGATCGAGTGCTCCTCACAACAAATACTATTGTTCATCAGATACTGATAGTGATTCAACACTATACTCTTCAAGTTCAGACGAATCAGAGGAAAGGCAAATAAAACTGATAATGCTGACGAATCTGATATAGACTTATCTAATTACAAGGAGATAATGATGCTGCAAGGTATGAAGTGTTCATGCATAACAAGTCTACTACAACACCCAATTCTACCTATCTCAGTCCGATGGTTACAAGTTCCTCGCTAGACTTCATTCAGACCTTGCTAGATGAAACACCTGCAAATGAATTGATGGATTTTATGAGTCATCTAGTGTATATTGATGCTCAAACAACCTCAGTGGTGCATAACCCAGAGGGAAATCCTGAGCTAACAAGCTATATATCAGGTGCATCCAAAGTACCACTTGGTACACATGTAGATGTTCTAGCAACAAAAACTTTAATGCAGGAAATGTTCCCAAACGAGAATGCTCATCATATAACATCTCTACCAGCAAAGAAAATTCCCTATCCTACAACATATCCCCAACCAAGCTCACTTCAAGCCAAAGCAAAAAAGATGATGCAAAAGGCGAAAAAGAATATGAGGGAGTTCAACTTCAAGAAGGCAGTCACATAAAAATTCAAAGAATATGATTAGAAACTGGAAGCTCTTATAAATTTCAATGTTTCTGAAGCATTTGAAAAAGCCGTGCACGCAAAAGTTCTGACAGAAATCAAAAAACTTCTACCTACTCATATCCCAAATGCCATTGCAAATTATGTTAAGCCTCGCCTTAACACCTCTGTGCTCGAAGTAATGAAAACCAGCCAAATAAATATCTTCACTTAATCATCCACCTCTACTGATGATCTCTCAGAAATTAACTTAAAGTTAAAGCTGTTGAATCGAATTCACTTGAACAAGTTAAATGACACTCATACAACTCATCAAAAACTTTATGACACCCTTTATGAATCCATCATTCTCGATTAAGATGCACTCAATGCTCAAGCTGCACAATCATCCTTTCACAAAAGGTCTCACGACAATCAGGATCTTCTTAATAATCGTGAGGGGGAGAACAAGAAGGAACGTCGAAAGGATGTCGGCGAACCTTCTTCTAGATCATTAAGGCGAAATAGATCTCCCATGGTTATAGTACAAGATGATACACCTGGCATGCAACATTCTTATCCAAAAACATTCCAAACCAAAATGCGTTCCAAAGAAGTCAGGGTTAGCTAAAAGGAGAACGACATGGTTTGATTTATTCTTGAAATTAGACATTGATAAGGATGAAAACCATATTCTTAGACCATCAACTGTCGCCATAGCAAAGATGTAACACCCCCAAAAATGTGTCGCAGCGGAAATATGTCCGGGGGCGTCACTTCATAATACAATAGCACAAGATACAAGAGAACGACCTCTAAATGTGTCGTTTGAAAAGTAATCTCGTTGATTTCTTTGAAATTGATGTAACATTTGTCCCGTAATTGCATCACAATGAAAAGCTTGAAAATAACCCAACGAGATTTGATCATTTGTATGTAAGTAGAAATCCATAAATGAAATCTTGTCAATTTTAGACTCCATTGCATATCAGGTAAGCCAAGCATCTAATTCACCTGAGAAAAACATGCTTAAAAGTGTCAACATTAAAGTTGGTGAGTTCATAGAGTTTTGTAAGTATAAATGTAATTGTTGGAATCCAAAGATTTATAAAGTATGTATGATTATTTCAATCCTTATAATAGTCGCCAAAAATGTGAGAGTAGATGTAGAACCAAAAGAGTCTAGTGTTTATTGCTTCGCCGCAATATAATGAAAAGAGTTCAGAAATTAGTAATGTTCAATAAGTAGTGAAGGACATTGGAGTTCGTTGATTTTCCCAAAATGTATGGGTCTCACTAAAACAGAAACAGTACCAACATAAATAATAACTACTGTTGCGCTAAGCTCATGACACTGAAGCCGAATCTATGTATGCAATTTAAATGCAAATAAGGCCCGTGTAAGATGTTCATACCCATAAAACATCCACATTGTTCCGACATGTATGCATTCGTGTTTCAGTACGGTCGAAACTAGTGAGAGCTACTCACCCGAATGAGGAAGTTACTCACCCGAAAAGGTATGTCAATCCAAATATATCTATTTATACACTCGCGCTCCTCCAACCGTCTCCGAGTCAAGAATTTAACAGGCATGTATAATGGGTAATGGTGTCTAAGAAACTTAGGTCACATGACAACAGGAGATGAAAACCGAAAACACTTGTTGGTCCAATAAAAAATTAACTATTGTATTCGTAAATAGCTTTTTTTACTTAAATCATAAGTAGAAAAGAGTAGTGAAAAAAAGTCAAGAAGTTGAGTTCGTAATGAGATAATGGGCAACAATTTCTTAAACCGTATATGCAAATGAGTACGAGACAAGGTATAAAGCCAAGTTTGTATCAACCATTTAAATTGTGTTTGTAACGAAATTGGAAAATCAAGTTTGTAAACCGAGTGTGTAGAATAGTAAATGTAAAAGAATTGTAAACAAACACATAGTAAATAAGATTGTATGAGCATGTATTACTCCCCCCGAGATTTGTAAAGTAAATGTAAAACAAGTGAAAGAGGGGCTATAAACTCACATCGAGATGAAGAACGATTAGCGGGAATGTGCACATTGAGTACAAGGCGAAACGGAAACTGAAACTGGAATTGTGGGGCTCGACCAAAAAAGTTACGGTTTATCTTACGGTTTTTTTTTTTTTTTTGTTTTTTTTTTTGGGGGGCATTTTTTATTGAACCACTAGCCTAGATGATGTACTTGGTTTTTCCGATGAATTAGGACATAACGAGACACTTGATAAAAGATTTAGATTTTAAAGTTGTAATAGTTGTTGGTTGGTTAAATAAACAAATTAAAAGGTAAACCGCCAAGTGTGTATATATTCCGTAAAAATTACATAAGTAAAAAATGACCAAGGTGTATAAATTTACTTCGTGGAATTTATATAAAACAAGATACACACCCAAAAGTATAACCCGAAGCGTATTTAGTACACGACATGTTTTATATTCAAAAGGTGACAATTAAAATAAAATGGTTTAATTATATAATACCTTCCAAGTATTATATAAGAAAATGTGATAAAATAAATGACACTAAATAATTTGACATGCGTCCGAATATCCTCAAATAATTTAGCAGAAAGTTCTTTTATAAACATAAACGCGCGTTTTAAAGTTGTGGACTAGATTGATGAAATCTCCAAAATTATAGCTTACGTTTGATTATCGGGTCATCGCGATTTAAAATTTCTTAAGGCATTTCAAGATAATAAATAAAGTAGGTTTGTAAAAATTTACTAAACGTAGCAATTTATAAAAAATCCCGGCATGACCTATTTGTTTATTTAAAGTTTTCCATATTAACAAAAATTAATCATTTTCCCTCAATTCAATACATGTTGCAAACCCAAACACATCTTTTAATAGTTATTATAAACACAGAACCAGAAATAATAAATAAAATATTTATTTAACCAACACCACATTTAGATCCGGTTTAATATATAAATGTATATATGAAATCTTTTAAATGTTATTATCCGATTTTTATAAACCAACCGCTCCCTTCGCGTTCTCTATTATACCAAACAGCCCTCATGGCTATTAACACAAGCCAAACGCACCCATGTTGGCTGAGAACCAAGCCAAACGCACCTTTGGTGCTGTCACGGCCAAACGTACCCTAATCGGGTGGCTGACCCACAACCAAACGCACCCCATGGCTGTGTAACAGCCAAACGTACCCCACGGTGTTTCTGCGTAAACCAAACGCACCCCTGTTGGTGTTGATATAAACCCCAAACGCACCCTAATCTTCACAACAGCCCAAACGCACCCCTAATGGCTGTTATAACTAAAACAAACGCACCCCATGCTGCGTACATCCCAACCAACGCACCCTCACGGTGTTAACCGCAAACAAACACTCCCTTGGGCTGTCATAAATCATAAACGAACCCCCTAGCTGCTAAACCTGGATCCAAACGCACCCTTGTTTTTAAATAAACCAGCCGCACCCTTTTTGGTTGTTTAAAAACGAACGCACCCTCTTGGTGCGTTTATTAACCCAACACACCCTAGGTGGGTGATACGAAAACCATACGCACCCTTAGGTGGTGGTCTGAGCCACGAAAACAACGCACCCTTTGCGTTTTAAAAATCAAACGCAGCCCTGGCTAGGTTTATCAAGACCAAACGCAGCCTTGCTGCCATAAACCCAACGCACCCTATGTTATGGTGGTGGCGGTTGGTGGTATGAAGGTGATGACGATGGATTTGTGATGGCATGGTGATGGTGGAGGTGGCGTGGAGATGAAGATGGTGGTAGTGTTGGTGATTGTGACGAGATGGTGGATTCGCCGGAGTTTGGCCGGAGAATATGGAGGCGCCGGAAGTAAATGGAGTGAGTGTGGTAGCGATGATTTAAGTGGTGTGGGCAAGCGAAGGTGGTCATGAGGTGAGGTGCGGCGGCTGGCCGGAAAACCTCGCCGGAAAAGAGGGGGCGCCGGATTAATAGGAGAGAGGGAGGAGATGTATATCATTTAGGTTTTTATAAAAATGAAACCTAATGTTCTATATTTATAACAAAGAAAAGTTTCAAAAAAAATGATAAGTGATTAATAGTTTAGGGTTTGTGTTGTAAATATTGTTTCAGGACCAAAGGTGTAACTTTTTCGAAGTATTGTTTCGGGGCTTGTTTGAACTAGTCAACGTTACGTATTCCGGGTCCCCGAAACGTTGCGACAAGTTTTCCAAATCATTTTTCCAACGAAAATGAGTATTCACTCGACTAAATTTTTTTCATAAACGTTTTATAAAATTTACTTAAAACGTTTAATTATTTAGTTTGTACATTTCCGATAAACTTTTCCACAATACCATAACTTTAATAATTCGTTTTAACAAACGTTTTTAATAACCCGATAATTATTTTATAAATATTTTTTATTTAATAATATATGATAATTAATGTAAATTTTAATTATTTTAGGTCGGTCACGCTTGTGTTTCAAAAATTTGCGAGACATTTCAGTCACCTTCTACCTGTTATCAGATCTCGTGTCAAAACTAAAACGTTGTCTGAATAATCGTTTACATCAAATTGCTGTAGAGTCCGAATACTGAAAACGTGTATTAGTGTTTCGCTTTTTGATAAATCAATTATGAATTAATATATATCCTTTTTCGTTTTCGAATCGAATAAGTTAAAAATAACTTTCCCTTGAGAGATGTAATAATAAATATGATTTATTATTTAAAATATGTTCCGTAAATTTTACCGGTTACGCGGAAATCGTTCTTATGTGACATTAAAAGATCGAAAGTCAAATAGTCAAATCGGACCCAACAGTCAATGTTTCAAAATAGTCATTTTAAAATTCTGAAAATTACCGGATGTTACAGTACCTACCCCTTAAAGAAATCTCGTCCCGAGATTTAATTTTTGTGTTAACCGATTGCGTGACCAAGAAAATATTTAAGATTTAATAAACCAGTTCTAAACAAGACGCTGATACTTTATTCAGTAAAATTTAAATGTTTCGACACTTCTCAATCTACTAAAAATTTTGGCTAGGTTTGACCAGGGTATTTAATCCCTCGAAATGAGTATCTCAGAGAAAATCATTACAGGTCTTACGACCGTGTACGGGCAGTGTAGTCACGCGAGTATGGCTGTGTAAAGTCTCAACTGTTTACGGGCAGTGTCTAATTTCTGATATCCGTAATGATCGATGATTAATAACGGACAAGGCTTATGGATGTAAGTATCCAACTTACTTTGCAGTACTAGGATGTGTCTCGACCTAAGTCTGTTGTACTATTGGTCTGAAATGAATAGTTCGACTATCTCTTCCGTCGATAGGTGTTTATCTGGTTTAAGGAGGGTTGCATTACCTATTGGATAAGGTTGTACCAGTCGGGGACCGCTCCAGGACCCAACAGCAGCGACCATAACGTCAATACTATAACCAATGATGATGGGATGTCGAGAATGAGGACATTTCGAGAAACAATATTCCCAGAATAAAGTTCAATAAATGAGAGGAGCTCGCGAGAGAGCTTATGCGATAGACGGCGAATTATGGTACTCAGTCGTTAGTTCGATGAATCAGCTCCCTTAGCTCAAGTGTGTAACAAGTCTGTTAGTTCCACGAACAGTTCATGATTGCGAGGATTGGCAACGGCAAGAGTAATAACTCAAGAATGAGATATGATAGTTTATAGTAGCCTTAAGATTTTTTAGTGGTAAGAACACGAATGGTGTCTCTAGACCCTTTTTAACAGTTCCGTGATTAATCGGAGTTTCAGTTCATACTCGTGTCATATCGGATACCAATAAGCCAACTCATTTATAATTTATTATTTGGCATAAGAAGCGTCAAATTTATGTAAATAATAAAATTGATAAACATATGGTTCGGTGATTTATAATTTTATTTATTTAACTGTATAGTGCGTCTCAAGTATCCTTTTCAAATAAATAGATTTTGAAAATCCTCCTATTTAAATAATTCCGTGATGCACCAACGCGTACGGGAGGATCTGAAGTGCCACAGTATCCTTCAAGGTGATGGATGACATGAACGAAGCATTGTGTTCTAAAGTGTGGGACGATAGATTTAAACTCGTCTTCGGAGACTGGGAGTAAAAACTGCCAGGCGAGATCAACATAGAGTTCAAGATAGTTAATGAGCACTCGGTTAGAGTAAATAAGGTAAAGGTCTCTATGAACGAATCAGCATAGCGATTATCATATCAATCTTCCTATTACAAGTCCCGCCCATACAAGACTTGTAATACTTAAATTCATACATAATCCCATGTAAACAGAACTGTGACGGGCTTTGTTAACATAGCAATTATCATATCAATCCTCATATTACAAGTCCCGCCCATACAAGACTTGCAATACTTAGATTCATACATAATTCCATGTAAACAAAATTATGACGGTCTCTGTGTAATACAATATAGTATAAAGCTATGAAGAAAAATAATATCCTTAGAGACCATTGTTTAACTTACAATGTCTGAGAACGAAATGAGACCATTGTGCAACTCACAATGTCTAAGAAGTAAGATGAGACCATTGTATAACTCACAATGTCTGAGGTATAATTGAGACCATTGTGCAACTCACAATGTCTTAAGAAATGCTCTGGTATTTATATAAATAACTCTTATATAAATAAGCGTACGATATACGCGAAAGGAATGCAAGCATATATATATTATATATATTTATGTCACGTAAGCACTTAATGCAGCACGTAATATAAGCACATAAGCAAGTAGCGTGTATGCTCTTTGAAAATGTTTGATGTGATGCAATGTTTGTGAAAACGGTTATAGTCTAGGGTAAAATATGCAACCTAGTTCTCTATAACCTTGGCTCTGATACCAATCTGTAACACCCCCAAAAATGTGTCGCAGCGGAAATATGTCCGGGGGCGTTACTTCATAATACAATAGCACAAGATACAAGAGAACGCCTCATAAAAGTGTCCCGTTTGAAAAGATCTCTTATTTCATTAAAATTGATGTAACATTGTTGTCCCGTAATTGCATCACAATGAAAAGCATGAAAAATAACCCAACTAGGATTTGATCATTTGATGTAAGTAGAAATCCATAATGAAATCTCTTGTCAATTTAGACTCCAATGCATATCAAGTAAGCCAAGCATCTAATTCACCTGAGAAAAACATGCTTAGAAGTGTCAACATAAAGTTGGTGAGTTCATAGAGTTTGTAAGTATAAATGTAATGTTGGAATTCCAAAGATTTATAAAGTTGAATGATTATTCAATCCATATAATAGTCTGCCAAAAAATGTGAGACGTAAGATTTCGAACCAAAAGAGTTAGTGTTTATTGCATCAGCCGCAATATAATTGAAAAGAGGTACAGAAATTAGTAATGTTCAATAAGTAGAATGGAAAGAGAGGTTCGATGATTTTCCAAATGAAGGGTCAACTATACCAGATACAGACCACATAAATAATCTCTACTGTTGCGCTAATCTCATGACACTGTTGAAGCTCGACTTCTATCGTAATGACATTTAAAGGCAAATAAAGCCCGTGTAGATGTTCAAACCCATAACATCCAAATTGTTCCGACATGTATGCATTCGTGTTTCAGTACGGTCGAAACTAGTGAGAGCTACTCACCCGAACAGGGATGTCAATCCCAAATAGATCTATTTATACACTCGCGCTTCCTCAACCGGTCCTCCGGTCAAGAATTTAACAGTTCATGATAATGGGCAATGGTGGGTTATGTTACTTAGGCACATGTAAACAGGAGATGATAACCGAAAACACTTGTGTCCAATAAAAATTAACCATTGTATTCGTAAATAGCTTTGAGTACTTAAATCCATAAGTAGAAAAGAGTGTGATATAAATCAAGTAATTGAGTTTGTAATGAGTATGTAAACAATTTCGTAAACGTGTATGCAAATGAGTATGTGACAAAGTATGAAACCAAGTTTGTAATCAACCATGTAATTGTGTTTGTAATGAATTGCAAAATCAAGTATGTAAACCAAGTGTGTAGAATAGTATGTAAAAGATATTGTAAACGAATATGTAAACAAGTTGTATTGAGCATGTATTCTCCCCCGAGATTTGTAAAGTAAATGTAAAACAAGTGAAAGAGGGGCTATAAACTCACATCGATGATGAAGAACGATTGGCGGGAATGCGCATATTAAGCGCCAGACAGAACGGAAAACTGAAACGGCTCGACCAAGAGGTTGCGGTTTATCTTAACGGTTATATCCTACTAGCCTAGGATAATGTACTTGGGTTTTCCGATGAATGAGTACATCAACGCGACACGTTGATAAAAGATTTAGATTTAAAGTTGTAATAGTTTGGTGGTTGGTTAAATAAAATAAAATAAAATAAATAAACGCAAAGTGTGTAATATACTCCGTATATATTACATAATGAAGAGTGACCATGTGTATAATTCACATCGTGAATTATATAACAAGATACACAACCAAAAGAATAACTCGATGCGTATTTAGCACACGACATGCGTTATATTTAAAAGGTGATAATTGGAATGAAATGGTCTAATTATATGGTACCTTCCAAGTATTATATAAGAAATGTGATAAAATAAATGATACTAAGTAATTCGACACGCGCCCAGATATCCCCAAATGATTTAATAGAAAATTCCCTTATACAAATAAACGCACGTTGTAAAGTTGTGGACTGGATAAATGAAATCTCAAAAATTATTGCTTACGTTTATAAAAATCCCGGCATGACCTATTTTTAAGACCCTTTCAAGATAATAAATAAAATAGATTTGTAAAAATTTACTAAACGTAGCAGTTTATAAAAATCCCGGCATGACCTATTTGTTTATTTAAAGTTTTTCATATTAACAAAAGTTAATCATTTTCCTTCGATTCAATACATGTTGCAAACCAAAACACATCTTTTAATAGTTATTATAAACACAGAACCAGAAATAATAAATAAAATATTTATTTAACCAACACCACATTAAGATCCGGTTTAATATATAAATGTATATATGAAATCTTTTAAATGTTATTATCCGATTTTTATAAACCAACCGCACCCTTCGCGTTCTCTATTATACCAAACAGCCCTCATGGCTATTAACACAAGCCAAACGCACCCATGTTGGCTGAGAACCAAGCCAAACGCACCTTTGGTGCTGTCACGGCCAAACGCACCCTAATCGGGTAGCTGACCCGCAACCAAACGCACCCCATGGCTGTGTAACTAGAACAAACGCTCCCCATGGCTGTTAAACAGCCATCCAAACACACCCTATTCAGCTTCTACAAGAACCAAACGCACCCTGCTGTGGTGTCGAGACAAACCCAACGCACCCTAGGCTGTTAAGACAGCCAAACGCACCCTTATCGATGCTACCATAAAACACGACGCACCCTACTCGGCTTACCCGAAACCCAACGCACCATGGGGGTGTTTCTGCCTAACCAAAACGCACCCTTAAGGTGGTACGAACAAACAAACACACCCTGGCTGCTATTATCAAAACCCAACGCACCCTATTTGGTACGGTTAAGAACAAAACCAACACACCCTAGTCGGGTTGAGTAGCAAACCAAACGCACCCGCTGGTGCCAACCACAAACCCAACGCACCCTTGTAATGGCAGAGAGATGGGTGAGGTGATGACGATGGAGTGATGATGATGAGGTGGCGCGTGGAGGAGAGTGGTAGTGGGGATCGGATAGATCGGGTCACGAGAATGTCTTTTGGTTTCGGCCGGAAAAGTCGCCGGAAAAGTTTTTCGGTAGCCGGCGACGGCGGCAGTGGTGGTGGCCGGATCCGGCGGTGGCAGGCCGGAAGTGGGAGGGGGAAGAGATGGGAGAGAATTATATATATGTGTGTGTATTTATTTTATAAAATGAATAAGATGTATTAACTTTTATATATATATACAAATCGAAGAGAAAAACGAGACGGAAGCAGAAATAACCACCTTTGGTTGGTTACGGATCTTTCGAGGCCCAAAACCCTCGTTTACTATGAGTTATTGACATTTTTCATTTTTTTTGGAATTGAGTTAACTTGTTTTTTGTTCTACTTCACGGCCCATCTGTATATTTATTTTTTTGTTTAGGCCCGTTTCAGTTTGGTGAGCCTATTTAAACAATCTGCTGTAACCCTAGCCAGACAATTATCTGTTTTTATACAATTAAATCATTGGCCGCTGATTCCGAATCAAATCATTCACGGTTTTCTATTGATTTTGTAAAATCCTGTTAATCATTTTATGCAGTTTTTAATTCATAAACGTGTAAATATCCTGTGAACAGTGAATTGCTTACAACAACCACACCTTCAATCACATCAACAGTCCACTTAAGATCCAAACAAATTTTTCACTTAATTCACGATATAATGGGAACAAAGGTTACAATCCATCTCGGGTTCAGTTTTTAAAGGCACCAGAGATACAGAAACTACAGATATCAAGCAAAGATTTTTCAAAGAAAACCGCCTTGACCAACTTAAATGGCACTTAAATCACCACTCCAAACTTCTCGAAAGACAGACTTTCTCTGTTGTCTATTGTATCAACAAGCGTTGCACAACTCTTTGTGTAGTGGCAAAACTTCAAGCTCAGTTATCTCAACACATGAATAACTTAGAAACACTTCTAATGCAAGAAGACACATCACAGAGGATTCCAAATCCGCTCTAAGTGTATCAAAGTAATAGTTATGAAAGGTTCATTAACTCTGGACTTGTTAAAGCCCTCGATATTTATTCAAGATCTTTTTTCATCAGATCGTGAAGTAAGAGAAAACTTCAGAGATAACACTAAAAGTGAAGCTTAAACATTTAAGGACACAATTATCCAGAACATGAGACTCCATTGAGCAATGTATAATAGAAAGAGCAAGTCAGAGCAATAAAGCTAAGATGACGTTTGAAAAGTTGAGTAAAGAGACAGTTGCAGGATTGCAACAGTGCAAGGTTTTAAGAGTTCCAATCATCGTTTACAAGTTCAGGATATGAAACAGCAGTGAGATTGTATCAGAGACGAATAATGATGAAGCAAGAAATGGAAGCACATTACGGTTTTCAATGGCAAAAGAATCAGGAAGTCCTACCGTAGCAGAATCAAGTTCTATTGATACGCCATTGGAACAGGTACAAAAACATTGATTGAAAAGAAATTGTAGTTTGCCAAAGAAAGTACAACATTAACAGAAGAAACCATTATCATGCAGAATGGCTAATGAGACGTGCCTGCGCTTGCTTAATTTTCTCTTATGCACAATTAACCTTGATAACGTGAGGAAAACAAAAAGATTTTAATGCAATTAAAGAAAGCAAACGCATCATTGACTCAAGAATTAAAAAGTGGCTAACAACCTTGATGAAACCAATAGTGCTCTGGGGGAGGCTATTAGTTGTCAGGATAGTTGTCTGATTGCACTTCAGAACAAACATAATGAGTTTGAGAAGTACAAAGCCTTTAATGACCTGGGTACGCATGATCATGAAATGTCTTCAAACAATGTTAAAGTTAAACTCTAGACTATTAGCTCTAAAACATTGAAATTAAAGAAGTGTTTAAAACTAAAAGCTAATGAAATTTCAGTTCTCAATTAGCAACACGATGGAATATATCAAAAAGAGAACTTTAAAACAAAGGTCACAACGAGAAGGATATCTCAAAGAGAACAAAAGGTTCATTTCGGATTAAAGGTTAAGGAAGAAAAAGATATGTGACAAGATGAATAGCCAAGACAAACCATTCAAGTTTTTTTTAAATGAAAATTGTTTAATACTCGTAATCAGTCAATTCAGACCATTCATCATTATAGCACCCAAATGCACTGACAGATCATGGTAGTACTAACCATTAGCCAAACCCAGTACCACAATGAAAGCTCAATCAGAACAGCCAATTATTTGTATTAATCCACTATTAAACTTTATGATCCTTCCAACAGATTGCCCCTAATATGTAAGAGACCCAGAGACTCCTTTAGATACGAGAGTAGATCAAAATTAGATAAAGAAACGGTGAAAACCATACGACTACACTAGGACAGAATAGAGTCCTATTAATGAAATTTTCATAAGCACCCTTACTGAGTATCTTTAATCAGTTGGAACGTAGCAAAAGAAGTTAGGAAGACAATGTGGAGAAAACACGTTTGTTAGAACAAAACCAAACATTGCTAAAAACGTTGCCTTCAACCCTTTCAAAAACCATTAGTAAAAGTAGAGCAAGTTTTAAATGAAATGACATTTAACATCGAATCAATATTAGGGGAAATTGTTGATCAAACATGGAATTAAAACATACCCTAAAAAAAGGGTGATTATTTTTTCGGGTGCCCAACTTCATCAAGATAGGAACTTGTGATAAAAACCTTATTAATAGTGTCTTTCTATAAAAAGTCAAATGATAGTTTTCCGCTTTGAACATGAACTTAAAACGAAATTGCAAGAAGAATATTGAGTACGTTAAATCCCTTGAAAAAGAGGTTGACGAACTTGAATCTGAAAAGGCTGATTTTTCAAACATTTATGATCTACTTCTCGAAGAGTGCGTGTCTAAAGATGTTATATGTTCATATTTGCATTCTCTGTCTGATTTAAATGCTTATGCTGAATTACAATGCTGTAAACTTTCATAAAGTCTAAGCAGAATGTGATCTGTCTTGTCACAAAAGCTTTCGAAACAAAACTGAATCTGTTAACAAGAAGTTCATAATAACTTTTGAAGAGTTTTGCTAAAACCCTGAAAAACCAGTCTCGATTTCTCTTGAACTTTCTTACAAACAATGTAAAGCACAAATGAAAAACAACTCAGTTTGCACAAAGAAAACGTAATCAAATGGTAATTTCGTAAAGACGTGAACAATAACATGAATACAAGATATGAAGCTCCAATGCAACAAGAACATAGCAATAAGTGAGTTAAAGAAACTCATTGATAAATGTAAAGGAAAGTCTGTGGAAACTCAGTTTGATAAACCATCTGTCTTGTCTCGAATACCTATACACCAATAGCTCATACGAATTCCAAAACATCAGTTTAAGTAAAAACCGACTTCCTTTTTCAGATTCTCCTGAAATGAGAAGTTTTCAAACAAGCAGTCGTTAATAAAACTAATGTGTCGGATGGTTGTTTAAACAGAGTCACTCAACAAATTTGCCTCATGATTAAAAACAAACAGTTTCTAAACACCAATGTGATTGCACCTGGCCCCACATGTTGTCACTCAGTCACAAGGGAAAAAATTTAGGCCTCAAATACATGGATCATAACTACTACCATAGAGAAACTAAGAAAATTGCACAACTTCCAGAAAGACAAAGATGTGAATGGAAAACCTAGTATGATAGATCCCTGCTAGATTACCCAACACAGCCAATGGTTGCAAACCAAAACTAGGAATTGGCAAGCATCAGTAAGTAGTCGGGTTATCAAACAAAGATGTTCACTTAGGAGAACAATAGGAAACAAAATCCTTTCTGAAGTTCAATGAATTGCAATGCTCCTACATGCAAAAAGTGCCTTTACAGGCAAATCAGTGATGAATGCGTCTTAGAATAACCTCTTAAGTTAATCCACGTTGCCTCTGCACAGAATAGATGCAAAATCCCATAAAGACAACAAAGAGATATATGCCCGTAAGAAAGTCAAAGTGCATCTAAGAAACCAAAAAAGACAGATCCCCACAGGACATGTAGGTTCTCAAACACAAAAGAACGACTACCACTGTCCGCTTGAGAAAACCTATGAATCCTATATTATGTCTTAAGGGAGAAACAACGGGAAGAAACTATTAGTAATGTTCGTCTAGTGGCTACCCACAGGAAAAGTTACTCAAACTACTTGCACGGGCAAGGTAGACATTGCACGCCCAGTGCATGGGTTCAATAGTAGATAACCCACCTCATATTCATGCATGCAAACAAACTCTGGTTTAAGTGCAGGTACGTCATTCAATGGTCAAAAGCAACAACGAATTGACCTAAATGCAGATGCACTATACAATGAAAAGCAGGAAAATCTCAAAGTGTGGTTGCTAAAATTACTGATATCTAAGAAACCAGTGCCATAATGGTTTCACAAAAAATGAAATGTTCAAAAGACGTTTGATCACAGCAGATCAAGCCTCGATCTTCATGGCAATGATGTCTGTTCACATCAGTTCAGGCCTCGTTCTTCATCAAATGACTTCTGATCATAACCGTTTTCGATCAGACCTCGGAATTCAAGACCACAACAATGAAACAGCCCAAGTTCAAAGCTGGTTCCATTCCAAAAGTTTTGTATCCTTAAGCAAACAAGACAGCTACATCACGACAAGAGTTGGGATTACTATTCCACCTTCACATAGCAATGCTAAGGACAACAGGTAAATAAATACAAAATTAGAAAATTAGAAAATTTCCAAAAAGATTCTTTCATCAGACTATGTCCTTGGAATCGATAACATTACGTGCTTTCTATAAATGTTCTGATTAAGCATTGACACGGTGTGTAAATGAAGTTCGAGCGAGAGTTTTTCAAATAGTTTCAAAACATGTCATTTCTCTAATTTTCTAGAATGGCTTTATAGTGCAAATGACATAACATAACCCGACTTCAAATAAATGAAGGTTTAGAACTTATCCCTCTCTCCAATCGCATGATAAATTAACGTTCTATCTCGGGTCTTGTAGATTAATTAATTAAATATTCGTTACAAATATTCAATATTTTTAGCTCAATAAAAAAGGATAGTGTACGTTTCAGTCGATTTAAAAGAATACACCTCTTACCGTTAGAAGAGAGGTTCCTCTAACATCTGTTTTATTCCAAAAAAGTTGAACACAATTTTTTCAAGAATTTCCCATGACAATTCATAATCCATTCAAAATTGGTGTGTTCAAGCACTCCAACCCTCACAATTGTTCAAAAACATACAAATTTCTCAATTGGGTTTCTAATTTGTTTAGGGGGGTTTTCGAAAACAAAGTTTTAAATGTTTTTGATACAACAACAACGACAACTCTTATGTATTCAAAACATTATCAAAATGTTCCAAACCATTCATGCTAATAATATTTTCTCCCACAGAATTTTCAAGACATATTTTAATCACAAGGTATTTCAAAAACTAAGTGTTTATTATTTAAAATAAAGGGAGAAAATGTAATTAAAATATGATCTAAACGACTCAATGTGCTGAACAGAAAGAAAAGGTGTGTATGGTTTGATCATTATACCCAACAACCATCCTTAATTTACACGGCGATTCTTAAGTCATAAGGTGGTTAGGTTAGGAATCAATCCTATGATCCAACCAGAACCGGAGGATCTACCCAAGGATAATCCAAAGTTAGAAATAGCAGTCCTTAGGTATGATTGGAGATGAATTTATTATTGGAATAATGCCTTATGACTACGATTTGAGTTCAAACACTGGAACAATCACAACAAGGTGTAAGAATGACTCTTGTACGCATTTGAAGGTCATTGAAGAATGAAAAAGAATGTATTGATAAAGGGTGTAAACAAAAGAATCCCTCCACACCACGTAAGGCAAAACGCCCGGGCTCCATACATATCTGTCAGAAATCACAAGTAGATTCGTACAATGAAAAACGACATCAAAAAACATGACCCATTGAAGCAAAGCACAAACCCTTCTCAGCCATTGGAGGTTCTCTCAACAGAAAACATTGTCACATTTGTCACCGGAGGATACCAGCACGTTATCTATTGACATCCTACACTCCGAGATTGTTGATATTGAATATGGTGGCAATCTGCTCCAGTCCTCCGAGTATCTAAAAACCAAAATGCAACTAATCTAGACTAGAGCCCAAGAGCTCAAACAAAATCTCGTGAGGACACATTCTATTCAAACACTTGTTGAAATCCATCAGGTTTCACAAGCTGTTATCAAGAGTCCCTAGCAATATCAATATATTTGCCAGAACATTCCGAGTGGATACGAATGTATTCAAAATGAAGATGGAAATTCCTGCTTGAGCCCAGCATCAACCAACTCTTGGTAGGGTGACGTTTGCGAGATTCTATATGAATCAAACTTGTGACAACTGGATCACGAGATGGTCCAGTAAATGAATTGACGGTTGATGAATTTTGATAAAAACATGACACTCTCGATGTGTTACAAAAACACTTTAACGAGTGACACGTCGATTGATTTTCAAAGGTCAATTTCTCTTTAACACTAACGTAAACCTGCAGTGGTCAAACGTGGTAGAACGGCAACCTCAATCCCCATTCAAAACGCTCAATCTACGAATACATACTATCTATGAAAGCTTCAGATTTAAAGACAAAGACTTCAGCAAACACTGAAATAAAGCTTTCAAGATGAAGATAGTATGAAGCATGATTGGTCAAAGACTCAAGAATCGCAAGATGGCATAACGAATAAGACAATGATGAAGACCAAGTCAGAGATCGCAAAGCATGATAGTAACAAGCCTCCAACAAAGAACAAAGAGAAAGACCAAGACCACATGAGCTTAACGACAAAAGCAATCTCATTGATCTCATGAAGGAGTGTCATCAATACCGCACTTCGGTGCGGAGATTGTAAAACCTACAAAATATTGAGTCGAACATGAAGTTCGTTTATTATGTATGTTAGTCTCGGTCAATCAATTAGTTAACGTTGATAATAGAATAATTATCGAGTAATCGGGCTCGATAGTTAATCTAATATTGTATATGTTTCGGGTTTAATCCCAAAGCAAAACCCTGAGCCCGAGTCCAAGATAAAATATCCCGCTCTGAGACATTAGAATGTATATGGGTAATATAAAGATCATTTTTTATCACTTAAAAATAATCTATTCTCATATTCTACAAATATCTTTCTACGTTTTTCTCGGTCACCCTCTCATCTAGTTTCTCTCTCTAAATCAACTCAACCTTTCTTTATCTCTTTTCTAGTTCGATTCGTGGTTCGTAATATGAAGTGAAAGTGTAAATCGGGATCCTACAGTATGATAAAAAAATGAAACTAAATTAATTCGACACGCGCCGCCGTAAATCCCCAATGATTTAGTAGTAGTGCTTCCCTATTATGAAAATAAACGCACGTTTTAAAGTTGTGGACTAAATAAATGAAATTTCTAAAATTATAGTTTACGTTTGATTAGTTATCCGGGGTCTTCACGATTTAATAATTCTTAAGACATTATTCAAGATAATAATAAAGTAGATTTTGTAAACAAATTACTAAGCGTACAATTTAAAAAAAATCTCGGTATGACCAATTCGTTTATGTAATACGTTTTCCATATTAATCAAAAGTTAATTACTTCCACAATTGAATCAATCATGTTGCAAAAAACATTCACGTTTTTCAATATTTATCTAACGTAGACTAATAAATTACTAAAAATAGACAAAACCAAACGTCACCCTATATATGTTTGTTTATAAACCAAATCCAAACACACCCGCAAGACTATGAAACAACAAAACCAGGAAATGAATATCATGTATGTTAATACCACAAAAAAACCACCATTTAATCTATTATCATATTACATAACAACATTTCACATTATGTTTATTATCGATTCTTTATGAAGCCAAACACCCCTTATGTGATGCCGCTGAACCAAATGCCCCTTGATGTGTTTATACTAAAACAAACAGCACCCTATAGGCTAAACAGCAACACAAACGCACCCTTTAGCTGTTCGAGGTCAACAACCAACTCTCCCGTAAAGGTTTAGTTACATCAAGCCAAACACACCCTTTCCTGCGAAGTAACAATACCAAACGTACTTTTTCGTGCTACACCACCAACCAAACGCACCCTATGGTTATTATGCACAGCCAAACGCACCCCTAGGCTGATCTGAAAACCAAGACACACCCTTTGTGGTGCTTATGAGAAACCAACCGCACCCTTTGGTGCTTGAAAACCAAACGCACCATTGCAATAAAAACCAACGCACCTTGCGTGTTGCAACTAAACGAACCGCAAGAACTCCCTATTTGAGCGTTTCAATATACAAGCGCCAGCAACGCAACGCCCTTATAGCTGATAAGACCCAAACTCAGAAGAACCTATGTTGCGGTTTAAAACCAAAACGAAACGCACCCATTTGGGTGGTTATCTGCTGAAACCAAGACGCAAATGACCTTTGAGGTGCTATAAAAAAAAACAACGCACCCCTGGTGCTTATTGTAAGTGAGCAGATGGGTCGGTGATGCGTGGTCGACGAGGTTGTTGAGTTGGCGTGGTTGAGGTGTTGAGGAGTGTTGATGTTTGGCGATGGGTGGTTTTGGCCGATGATGTGACTTGAATGATGGTGTGGAGTGAGTGGTATAGATTCGTAGCAGTCGTGGTGATGATGAGCGTGTGTGGGCTGCCGGACATCTCGCCGGATGAAGAGTAGGAGGCGCCGAAAAAGTGTTGTGGAGAGATAAGTGAGATTGTGATTTGTTTATTAAACGAAGTAAACCCTAAATTTATATATAAATAGATTAGAAAGTTATATAAAAAATGGCAAGGGCATCATAGTGTAAGGTTAATTTTATAAATCTTCAATTACCACATAAGGAAGAGGATAGAAAATATTTTAGTTTATACGAACACAGTTGTACTCTTTCGATAAGTAAAAGGTTCTCGGGTGGGGCTTGATTTGAACTATAACGGTCCCGAAATACAGGATCCCGAACATGGCAGTACACAAGATTGTTTTCCAAATCATTTTTCTCGCACTATCGAAAATGACAGTAGAGTCACACTTCGAACTAATTTTTTAATAAACGAGTTTTTAAATCAATTTATTAAATTACGCTTTAATATTTCTTTTGATGCATTACTGATAAATACTTTTGTCCCTAAAAATGAACTTTAACATTTTAATATTTGTTTGCGTTATTCAACAAACTTTACTGAATAAAATGAGTAAATAAATATTTATTAAAATCTGAATCATTTAATTTAATAGAGAAAAGTTACATAATTCAGATGCGGAGCATTAGAGAGGCTCGTATAATGTTTCCCTCACCCCGCCCCTCGCGCGTTGCCGACGGGCTTGGATTCTAAATCATCGCGAGGGGAGGTTGGTGCGGGGGGGGGGTGGGGGTGGGAGGGGGGGGGGGGAGTGGGAGGGGGTGTATTAGGTATGGTGGCGGGGGGGGGGGGGGATGGGCGTTGGGATGTGGTTGGGTGGTGAGATCCGATATATCAGTTTCACACATTTCACACTAATTTCCCTCTGACTATAATTAGTTTTGCCCCAGGGTCAACGAGTTCGCTTCGTACCAAACTAAATCAAACTTGCACTGATAAAAGGTGCTCATTGACGGAGCTGATTGCTCGTATTTACGATACAAAGTACATAGACTTTTTAGAGTTCGCGTACCTGACGACACTAAAACAACAGAAAAATAGACGTAGGAAGTACGAAAAGATTAGAAAATACCATAAAACATAAAAACACTAAAAAAACAAACTAAAGCACAAAAAAAACAAAAAAAAAAACGTGATTCTTAGTGGTTCGTTATTGCATCAAATCACATCTATTGACTTTATATATATATCCTTTTTCGAATTTCGAATAAATAAGTTAAAAAATAAAACATTTTGTACTCGAGGTGTGTAATATATTAAATACGAATCTTTATAAGTGAAATATGTTTACCAAAAATTTTACCAGTTACGCGGTAATCGTTTTTATGTGACGATAAAAGATCAAAAGTCAAAAAGTAAGATCGGACCTGAAAAGTCAAAGTTTGAAATAGTCATTTAAAATTCCGAAAAATGCCGGATGTTACATGGACTATAACTATTTTTTGAAAAATTTTAAGAGTCTTTCACCATTGTCTAATATCCACGCTCGCATGCTCCCAGGTAACTTATATGCTCTCTTTTGCATCCCTATTGCTATTACATGAATAATGAGTATATAGCACTTAGTTATGACTTTGCTCTCTTACATCTATCTTTTGATGCCTTACTATTTACCTTATGTCGGTCGGTTATATAAATATTGATCACTCCGATTATCACTACCATCCTAATATCTCATTTGACTCCCATGAGCATCGATAACTGTATTATATAAGGATATCCTATAGCATATGGTCTACTTTCTTTTTGATCACTTACGACAGAAATCGAACGATTTATATGACTTTACCTTAATCCTTTGTATGATATTGAAAATTTGGCGTATATGACATCCAGCTAATTAGTTTACATTTCAACTCCCACAGTTAGAACACTCTTCTTTATGCTTTTGAATGCACATATGTGATTTCGAAATTTCATCGTTTAGAAGTCTGTCCAGTTGATGGGAATATGACTTAAACTTGTCACCTCATCGTGCCGTCTTTTCATCAACCTTTAGAACTCGATTGACTAACGTCTCATATTCTTCTCCTCTACTTCTTACTATTTTGAAAGAATCATTCCCAAGGAAAGTACCTCTTCTCTCAACGTAACCTTTATAGATATCCGTGAATTGGTTGTGACAATGCTTAAGTAGGCTAATTTATAATTATCTTATTTACATAAACTGGGACGCATCTTCATTTGAATAAGGAAATTATAAATCACTGAACCATAAATTTCTAATTCTTATTTACATGGATTGGGACGTGTTAGTGCAAATATTATGATATTTAATCTATACGATCTCTTTATGTTTTGGTGATGAAAAACATGTGACTTGTAATGCGTAACGTAAAGTGCTCTATTTACTCGAAATCACTAAATCATACAATGCACAACATAAACATACTACATCTCACAACGTCCAACGTTCTAAATCATATATCAACTCTTTCTCTGAACGTCTCATGTCTACATCAACACCGGATATTTGTTGCAACCCAACGTAAAGCACATAAGTAAAGTAGAAACATCAATTAAACTTGTAGAATGATCAAAGAAAAAGTTTATAGTCTTTAAAGCCTTATATTTTTAGTAAATGTAACAAAACATTTCCTGCAAAAAATAACTTTAAACAACTGTTAAATTTTTGAATATATAAAGAAAAAGGATTTTTATGTAGTAATTATTTCAAAATTCAAATCTAGCCATTTTTCTCCCAAAACAAGTGTCACTTTCACCAGACAAGTTTGTCACCATAAAAAGACAAAAACAGGAGCGTCTATCGGGGCGGTCCCTTAAATAGGCCAGCAGCCCCCTTAGTTATCTGGCGGCCCCCTAATATATCTAGGGACCGCCGTTTCCTAATAGACTGTTTTTTAGCTCCTATAAATAGTGGGTCATCTCCAACTGATTGTAATAACCCTTGCATCGATCTTTCTTTTCAGATTCTTACTCACTCTCTAGATCTCACTAAATTCTCTTTTAAAACCTTTGATCTTTAACTGTTTAATCTTCTGTGTTAAATGTGATCAATCTTCTATCCTTCCTTCTTACCTCAAGAGGCAAGAAAATAACTTTCGGATCCATACACTCTCAAGATCTCCAAAGTTAATAGTAGGTCTATTAGGTCCATATTGTAAACATTGTTACATATAGATCGGAGTCCATGTCTTCCTACTCATTTAGTAGTGTTTATAATCCAAATGATGTATATATTAGATGAGTTTATTATGGGGTAATGTTATATATTATTAGGCCTTAAAATACATTTGTGAAGTGTGAGATGGTTCTAGCTAAGATTAGGACTCTAGACATTTAGCTTATGTACGGAAAATAATATAAGGCTGACGCGGTTTTATGTGTTTTTAGGGCCATAAATCATAAGTTTGTTATTTAGGCCATTAAACATAACGTGGTTTGGTTTGTACCCGAAAGAAGGACTCGACAATCTAGCTTCGTAATCGAAAATAATGTAAGCATTGATATAAAGTTTTTCTAACGCCGAAAGGGAGCTTGTTGATTAGTGAAGTAACTCTCGAGTTGGATACTCGAGGAGTAGAGTAGGGCGAAGAGGAGCTTCGTGACCGAACCACTATAAATCATTGTGTCGGTTTGCATTTTCTTTTACCTTTCTCTTTACTTATGTCTTTACATCTTTATTCGCATTACCTTTATTCACCTTGCACTATTGAGGCCATATGATTGTGTGCAATGGTTGTTAGTATGTTTGTTCTAGTCAACATAGGTTTGGTAGCTCGTCTGTAGTAAAACATTGTGGATAGTAGATGATATGTAGAATATGCCCTAGTTATTTTAAATCCATTATCGAAACTTCTCATATTGAGTCAAACTTGATTGGTGATTTGATACAAATAATCTAGTCCGAAAACCTCTTCTGGAGGTGGTCCCTTTAAATAGGGCGGCCCCCTTATGTATTAGACGGCCCCCATATATTTATGGGACCGCCGACAAAGAGTAATGTAATAACAGATACAAAATATTTAAAGTTTTTAAAAAGAAACGTATTCACCCCCCCCACCCCCTTTACGGTTTCTACATAGTTGGTAATAATATGTCACGTCGGCTCTACTTTATTAAAACAAATGGTTTTTAAAATAGAGTACGATCCATGTATCAAATTACCCATGAAAGGGGATTAAATATGAAAAGTGTTTTGTTGCTTGATTCGTACTAATTTTATTGTTAGATATACTTTGTATAATAGCTTGAAGGAAAATATCCTAAAAAGAGTTTAGAAATGTCAATACATATTTTCTAGTCGTAAGAGTAGAAATGACATCTAAAACACGTATTTCATGTGCTGAAACAACTTTATGAAGTCCTACGTCCCTACATTAAGTCACCAAATGATTTTATACTAAAAAACGTATTGTTTGGGTACGTGGAGGTCCCCATAAATGATTCAGGAGCGGCCTCCGAACTATACACTATCTGAGGTCGTACACATTATGGCGGAGACCGCCATGTCTTTCACTCGTCAGAATTTGGCAAACTATAGACAAAATCATATAAAATTAACGTAAGACCGGAGAAGTCTTGTCACCTCCATTCGAAGATAAATGAGTCCAACTTTATTAGAAAATACTTCCAAGTCTTTATTCTAAACTTAAATATGTCAAAAATTCAAAATACTACATAGTGGTCAAAACTTTTTGAGTTCCGTTTTACACGTAAAACTATGTAATATACATTTTCCATTGATCAGGCATTTTCTAATGTGATATATGCTTTGAAAAAAATAGTGTGATTTGTCCTTATCCAAAATGTTTGATCGAAAATTAATTTAGAATGGGAGTACATCCGTATATCAATACACAAAACAACGACGAATATCCTTATTGTGTATGTTTAGATGAATATGTGTGTTTACTTTTATTTGTTTCAACTTGGTTAATAGATATCAATTAATATAATCATTACTATTTGTAATTGAGCTAATTATATACTTAAACACACATGCCGATGTATGCTATTTGTGTTTGTTACTATTTTCGATTTTGGGCCATAATATGAAAATTACGCTTAGAATTTCATGCCGTTAAGTTTGAAAAATTTATTTGTGCAATAGCAAATAGGCATAGATCACTATATTTACAAGTGTACATATACATCTTGTAAGAGACAATTTAAGTATAGTTAACCCACATAGGGAATTGAGAGTTTAATAGTTTGTCAAGTGTGTGGAAAAATAATGTCCTAAGATCATATGTTAAAACCCGTCACTAAAATATTTCCAACACATCAGACTTCCTCCACATATGTCTTAAATCTTTTCATCATCTTGCAGAGTTTTGACTTGTGGTTGGTTAAACCATAATAAAAGATTGTATTAATAGCATTGTAAGTTAATAAATAAATTATTTTAAACTTTACATTGTACTCGCATTGTTCTAACACACACACATTAATTTATATTCCTTTTTATACACATAAGTGTTGTTAGCAAAAGATGTGTGTGTATTAAAATGGGTTAGAAAAATCCATTTCATGTTACTAATAAAATGTCAAAATACTATCATACTAGCATAACAACAAATAATTTTTTTTGAAACACGTAAAATAACTAAATAACAAATCTATGAAGTACAGAACTTAACACTGTCATTATTCATCAACCTCACACTTACAACTAGTCTTAGGATTAGTGGAACACACTATGAAAATCTTTATTTGTCTTCTTTTAAAAGAGTGTTCGTGAGGGTCAAGAAAGATTTTGAATATATATCAACTCATTATTCAAACTATGATTGATGTTATTATCGAATCTAATTGACAAGTTTTTGAGTATGGACAAGAAATCGGATTCTTATTTGTCTAGCTTTAAGATTATATCAAAATATAACAAGAGATATTATCTTAAACCTACATACTCAATCACACTCGATTGATATGAAAATAACGACATCCTTTTCCAAGACGATAAGAATATGCATCGGATCATAACTCACACTTGTGTAGATGATGTCATATTGAGTCTACTTGTCCAATAGTTGTGTTCCAAATATTTGGCAAATATATGCATAAAATACACAATGAAGTAGGATTGACGACTTGAATGTCTTGTCCAAAATATTCAAGTAATTTACCTTGCAATGCAATTGGTAAAGTCGTCATCTTCGAAAAGCCAAACATGAGCAAATGCACAACATATGTAACTTTGCTCAAACAATTCAAAAGCACAACTCAAAACTTAAATTCTCTTCTCATCAAAACTTTCTCTTACTTTACCAAATAAGTATAATATTTCTTCTTCACCAAATGAGAACCCTTTAACCATCTAAGGTTAGGACTAGGAATAATTGAACATATTCCTCAAACCAATATCGTGCTTTCTTTCAATAAGTGATCGTAAGAGGATTTCGAATATGAAGATGATTATTATTCAAACGATAATCAATCTCATCATTCAATCTAATTACAAAATTAGAATATGAACATGAAATCGAGACTAGGATTTATCTAGATCACGGAAATATCAATCAAATGACCATAGATATTTTTCCGTGTCTACATGTTTAACCATCCTCGGTTATTACATGAAATCACGAAGTCGATTGCAAGACAACAAGATTAGTCATCAAATTGCAATTCACACTTGCAATGAAGATGTTTTATTGAGTCTAAAGTGTTCAAATGTTGTGTTATTAGCTATGGTCAAATTATACATGCTAAACTTAACACACTCTAAGTAGGATTGACGACTTATGAATTTCCATCGGGAAACTCATAAGTACTCCAACTTGATAAGCAAGTCTTGGATGTCATTTAGCACTTCCACGGATCGATGGATCCTTCGTCCTAAATTCATCTTCGGTTTAGGTAGATCCGCCCTATGGAATTAGATTTAAACATCTTCCTCTTGTAAATCTCTTGCTTAAAAGTCTAACATAGATGTAACAAACTTTAGTAAATCATCATTATTTCTACAAAGAAATAAACACAAGATCTATTGAGGTAAATAACCTTAATTGGATTTCTTTCATAAAAGACATGCAAATGTGCATTCTTTGAACACTCTCAATATAGAGCATTACACATTGTCACTTTTAAGCATACTCCTAGGTCCTGGATGACTCATTCTTTCTTATAGCTACAACAACTTGCTTGCTCTCTCATTCAACCCTAGAATTCCACACATATTGATTAGGATTATGTGAACCAAAATTAAAGTACATTAGTTGAGTCATAGTAGGCCTTGTATGAAAAGACAATACAAATTTCATCTTTGCTACACTTCATTAGGCAAATATAGGTAATGTATTATTTTTTTTTTCTATTTTTGTCTAACATGAGAATGACTACTGGAGAATCTATTGCACTAGAAATTCAATTTGACCTAACGGTTGAATTGCTTCTAAGAGTGAAGTTGGGTTCGTGGTATAACCCATAAAAATGGTCGTGTTTAGCCTGAATTGAGCACCACTAGTGATAGTCTCATATTCATTCTCTAATTTGATTAAATGGCTCTTCTTAAATATGCCTAATGATAGTCTACATCGATAGACTTTGTATTTCATTAGGAGTGCACACTAAGCAAGTAAAAATTAGGTTTCCCCTTAGTCAATCTAGACTACATGCATTTCACATATGTGCTTTGAAGTTTCATGATGATAGGCGTGCTCTCATGTAATGCCAATTATATGCTTTCATGTTTATCTTAATGCTCAATGTTTATTTGCTTAACTATTGAATGCATGTCTGTTGTAAAAGCGTTTGCTTTTTTCTAGCAATTTAGATAAAGTATTCCTTAGTTTATCTAAATAACGCATGCTCCTAAATGCTAATTGCTAACATGTTTTACATGACGATTACATTTAAAATTATCATGTTTTGTTTGCATCATCTTACATGACTTACATGTTAATTGTGCACCTACACTATGTTAGGTTAACGTATGACAAATAAGGTTTAGATGTCATATAGTCTTACACATTAATCTTGTTGATTATTGTGTCGATGCATGCTTAGATAAACTTGCATGCTTATATCTATATGTCTTATACATCTATGTATATATTTTCTCACACTAGAATATCTTTCTTCGCATTCGTGTCATTAATCTAAATTTTCAAAAGAGTCACAAAATGGTCTTAAATCTCCTAGAGTCTTCCGTCACACATTTCTTAATCATCATCTCCCATTTTCTAAATAATTCCAACTCTTTGTCACGGAAAAGTTAGATGCAAATCTAATACCCTTCCAAGTAGGTTTGACAACTTAAATATTTCATCTGAAATATTCAAGTATCTTTAACTTGCAATCGCAAACGTTAAAGGTCATATCCGAAAATCCCTATTCAAGCCTTTTAACAACATTAGTTAAAACGCTCTCCATTTCTCTTTGACGAAAACATTCTTTCTCTTTCCCCGAAACATTCTTTCTCTTCGACGAAACATTCTTTCTCTTCGATGAAAACATTCTTTCTCTTCGACGAAAACATTCTTTCTCTTCGACGAAAACATTCTTTCTCTTCGATGAAACATTCTTTCTCTTCGACGAAAACACTCTTTGTCTTCCGATCACACCTCTTTCTTCTTACTCAACCACGCCTCTTTAACCATAGAGATGGCTAATCTCTTTCCTCCACTATTTCTGCTACCACCTTTAAGACAACCGTATACCTCGTCGTGTGATTGTTCTATGAACATTCACAATGCTCGAGAAGAGCTACATAACTCTGTGAGTGTAGTTTATTGTCCGTTAACCACCATCCGTCTTGACATTGTCAAGCTAGTCGCCTCCATCTTCGTTTGTTTCCTTTTTTATTATTATCATTATTATTATTATTATTATTATTATTATTATTATTATTTTCGCGTACGAAACATACAGAAGATACGCCACCATTTCCTTCGGGACAATGTCCAAAAGGAAACATCTCCATTCAAAAAGGATGCGTCTGAAGATACTGTTCCCCCACATTCTTTCTTACCCCTCTAACGTTGAAATCGTTAAAATATATTCGTTTAGGTTTAGGAAATGGATGGAACACATTATATAAATCGTTCTATTATTTTCTTCTAGTTTCGATTCTAGTCTGTGTTCCATTATGTGTCGTGACAACTTAATTACTTCATCCAAAGTATTTTAAGCAGTTTTAATTGGCGAAATGCAAATTAAAATGTCACTCCCTTCACTATATAATTGTCAAAACCAAGCACTCTCCTGTTGACGGTCCGGCGGCCCCAGATATATCTGGGACCGCCGGCAGCAGGCTTGTTATAGCGTTCATTCTTTTCTGAATCCATAACCAAACACTTCCTCTCTTCTGCTACGAGTTGACGTCTACTTTGCACCCAAACCTATGCCCAACATCTCTCTAAAGATCAATGGTTCATCCTTATATCCTAATTCTCATAAGCATCATTGCTTATGGTTGTTATATGTCAAAAGTGAATTTATTAATGAATGCGTCTCATTCTCAAACAAATTCTTACAATCGTCATACTTAAAATTGATCCTCACTTCTCGTAAACTTCCTTTCTCGAATGGTATTTTCACTTCTAAATGATTCCTCTCTTTATTAATAGTCTTCTCACTTCTAGTAGTCATCTCACTTCTAATAAGTCTTATCTTCTCTAATGTTTCCTCTCATGTCTAAACGTTTCTTCTCTTTTAATAATCTTGTTACTATTAGAATTCCTCATATATCCCTTGACAACTTAGTTATTTCTTCTGAAATATTTAAGTTATTTGCGAAATGCAAATGTCACTCATTCGCTAAACTTTCCACTTTCTAAAAAGTGAAGAATATAATGAAGATATTCATCTTCAAGATTCGTTATTGAGTCACCACATTATTGAGTCTCTCATATTCTTCCACCATGAAAGAACATCCACCTCTTTTCACATCCTACTTTTTTCCTCAACATTGTAAACCAAAAAAAACACCAAACAAACCTTTAAATTCCCAATCATCCACCTTTGTCTCGATAAGATCATATGCATATCAATTGTTTAGTGCAAATGATATATCAATCTATTTCTATCAACTATCGTCAACACGTTTCTTCTTTAGATCACTATCCTTTCCACTTTTTTTTGACTCTATGGAATCATTTTCATTCACACCAAAAGCACATCGTCTCCATCCTCGTCTTTTTTTCTTTTTATTCTTTTGCATATCGTCTCCATCATCATCTTATCTTCCCTTTTATTTTTTTTGTATATATTTTGACATATCTCGCCAAAATTATTAAATGTCATTTGTCTACCTTTATAAACGTCATTCTCATAAGATTTTTATCTTAATCGATTAACGAATCTCATTCTCGTTTATTAAAGTTCGGTGGAATCTTAGTTATTAGACATACGTCTCGAGTCTTTTTATCATTTAGGTTGTTGATTTTGAAATAATAGTTGCATGCCTCTAGGTTCTAATTCTTTATCAAAGTGTCATATTTTAGAATAATAACACCTAAGTGTGCATTTCTAGTTCCATGCTAATATTTTGCTATATATATATGCACTTGTCTACTAACTTTGTTTTGTAGCACACATCTATATCTTGATCCCTTGGTACCCCAAACAATGGGAGCATACATCAAGGGGGAGCACTTGCAAGTGTTCTACTTATTTAAATTGCATTCATTGAACGTCTTGAGTTTCGATGATAATTTATTTGATCCACGGATCTGCTAGAGTCAATATATAAGGAATGTAATTATTATGGGAATGCAATAAGCAAGGGGGAGCTACGAGATATATTGGTTAATAGCAAGGAGTCGGTTAAACCGTGATGATAAAAGACTTTACTATGATGATGCAAGCTCACCTTTATAGGTAGATAGGATCAGGGATTGTCAAATACTATGAAGGGTTTATTCGTACTCTAAATACTTTACCTCCCTCACTTCAAAATAACCCTCAACCTTAAGGTCCTCTTCTCATACCTTCAACTTATATACTGGAAGTACCTACCTTCTTTTCAAGCCTTCCTCTCATTTCTCATGACCTCGTCTAAATTATCCAAGAAACACAAAACCACCTCAACCTTATTTCTCATGTTGTCTTCTCATTCCTCCAACCAATATACTTGGATCACCTACATTTTCCTCATCCCTTTAAACTATACACTCGAAGTACCTACCCTCTTGACTTGCCTACTTCTTACCTCTCATGACCTTTTCTAAACTATCCAAGAGACACACAATCACCTTCACCCCTATTTTTCATATCTTCTCCTCAATCCTATATACTCGGAGCACCTATCCTCTTCTCATTCATCCAACGCATATACCCGGAGCACATACCATCTTCTCATATCTTCATCTCATATCCAATTAATACCTTTTTGCTTCGACAAAAGGGGGAGAAGGGAAGTGTAAACAAGTAACTTTTAAACTTTATTATGTGTTATAGTTTACATAGTTTGTCATCATCAAAAAGAGGGAGATTGTTAGTGCAAATATTACGATATTTAATCTATACGATTTCTTTATGTTTTGGTGATGACAAATATGTGACTTGTAATACATAACGTAAAGTACGCAAGTTACTCGTAATCACAAATCATCAATGCATACATATCAACAACACTCTATGTCTCAAGTCTGCATCAACACCGACATTTGTTTGCACCCGATGTAAATCACATAAGGTATGTACAAATAAATTAAACTTGTAGGATGATCAAAGAAAATATTTTTTTCTTAACCATTACATTTCTACAAAAGTATTTTTCAAAAATAAACAAACACAAAATACTTTTTAATAAAAGAAATGTTTTATTTAAATATAAAATTTAAAATATGGTTTTCTCCCCCCCCTCCAAAATAGAAGCTTCTATACCAGATACAAGCCATCCCACACAAAGAACAAAAAAGGAGCGGAAGTCTAGGGGCGGGCCCATATATAGGCCCGGCGGCACCCTTATATATAAGGGACCGTTGGGACCGCCGTTGACAGACTGACATTTTTCAGCTCCTATAAATAGTGGATCACCTCCAACCATTTGAACAACCCTTTTGCACGAATTTCTCTCAGTTCTTTCTCTCTCTAGATCTCACTAAATCTTTCTAAATCTTTGATCATTTAACTTGTTTTAATCTTTTGTCAAAATGTGATCCAATCTTCTACTCTTTCCTTCTTCCCTCAAGTGCAAAGAGAAGAGAACTTCTGTCATCTTCAAGAATCCGAAGTTATTTAGTATAGTTTAGTCCATTTGTAGACATTTGTTTACATATAGATCGAGTCTAATGTCTTCTAAATCTTTAGTATTGTGTTCAGATCCAAATGAAGACAAAAATTTGGATGAGTATATTGTGGGTTAGTTTAGTATTTTAGGCCTTAAAATACATTGGTGAAGTGTAGATTGTTTTCTATCTAAGATTAGGACATTAACAATAGCAATAATTCGGAAAAATAATGTAAGTGCTACGTGGTTTATGTTTTAGGCCATTAAAACCACCAACGTTTGATTATGTAGTGGCCATAAAACAAAACTGGTTGGTTGTACCCGAAGAAGGTATCAACATCTAGCTTATGTCGAAAAATAATGTAAGGCAATGTATAAGAATTTCTCCGCCGAAAGTGAGCTTGTTGACTAGTGAAGGAAATCTCTCGAGTTGGATAAAATCGAAGGGGGAGTGGAGTAAGTGGCGACCAGAGGACTTCATCAACCATACCCTAAAATCATCGTGTCAGGTATGCATATTCCTTTTACCTTTTCTCTTATTACCTATGCTTTACATTTATCACGTTAATTTTAACACTTGCATTGTGCTTAGATTTGTGACTTGTTGTGTATGTAGTTTGTTATTAGTCATGGTTGTGAGCCTCATTGTAAGTAAACATTGAGAGTGTGGATATATTGGTATAAAATGCGATAGTTATTGTAAATCCATTATGACACTTCCTCATAGTGCGTCAAACTTGATTGGTGATTGATACAAATGATCTAGTCACCGAAAACCCCTTCTGGAGGCTTTCCCCTTAAATAGGCGTGCCTCCCTAAGTACTATGGCCGGCCCCTCAATATTTTAAGGGACAGCCGCAGTAGAGATAAAACAATTTATACAAAAGATTTAAAGATTTTAAAAGAAAACGTATTCACCCCGCCCCCCCCCCCTCTAACTGTTTCCAAAATTTAAAAAGGAAATCTAAACAGAAGCATTCGACATCACTTATAAGACAAGTGACTTCTCTCTGCGCCAGGTCTAGTGCTGATTCATCACCGAAAGTACACGAAGAGGATGGTCCGTCATCAAACAAGAAGCTAATGATGTGACCATAAACTTTTTGGACATTTGTTTCACAGATGGATCATCATGCCTAGAAGGGTCAGGAGCAAGATCCGTCCTTACAAACTCGGAAGGGATAGAGTCCACTTATGCCTTGAGGTTTAAGTTTGAAGCATCCAACAACGAGGCAGAGTATGAGGCGTTGATAGATGGGTTGCGCATAGCAGAACAAATGGGAGTGCAAAAGGTAGATTCAAGGCTAGTAGCAAAATAGATTAATGGGTCCTATGTAGCAAAAGAACAAAGCATGGTCCAGTAACATGAAAAGTCTAGAACCTTATCACAGCTTTAAAAGAAAAAAAATTTTTTTTTCTTTACCATTGAATAAGTACCAAGAAAAGCAAAACAAAAGGCCAATGTACTCAGCAAAATAACATCCACTAGCTTTGCCCACATGACCAAGCAAGTTCTAGTATAAGTGATAAAAGAAAATCTAATCGAAGAAAAGGAGATCCTCGCGGTCGTAGAAGAAGAAGGACACTCATGGATGACACCATTGCTCGAGTACCTCACGGACGGCACACTACCGGCTGAGGTTAAGAGAGCACGCTCTATTAAAATCAAGTCTAGACAGTACGACGTAATCAACGGAGTCATTTACCGAAAGCCATTCCTTGAGCCATGGTTGCGGTGTGTCGGTCCCCTTCAAGCAGAATACATCGTAAGGGAAATTCATGAAGGCTCCTACAACATGCACTCAGGCCCAAGATCTGTGGTAGCAAGAGCGGTAAGATGAGGGTACATCTGGCCAAAAATGCACAAAGACGCTCTGTAACATCACATCAAAATTGTTATGACTCGCCAGTTCCAACCGTCCCATACCCAAGAACCCTCAACAAAAACCTCTCTAGATCACCGTGCCCCTTAGCCGTTCTACAAATAGGGTATTGACATCTCGGGACCATTCCTGAAAGCTCAAGGGAAAGTGAAATTCTTGATCGTGGTCTTCGACTACTTCACCAAATGGATTGAAGCAAAGCCAGTAGCAACAATAACAGGGAACCAGATCAAGAAGTTCGTGTAGGACAATATCGTGTGTAGGTTTGGGTTACCAGGAGAGATCATCTTGACACGAACGCAGTTCAAGGGACAACTCTTCAAGATTGTGTGAGAAGCTCAACATCAAACAAAGGTTCGCGTCTTTTAAACATCTGCAGACCAACGGATAGGTAGAGAGAGAAAATACCAGCCTTGGTGATGGAATCAAAGCAAGGTTAGGCGGAGACAACAAGAACTGGGTGGAGGAGCTACCGCATGTGTTATAGGCACACCACACTGAAATCAAATTAAGCAATGGTCATACCCCGTTATCTCTCACCTACGATACTGAAGCTGTGATCCCGGTGGAGATAGGGATTTCCTCGCTCAGGTGCGAAAAGGTAGACTAAGCAATGAATGACGAAGCCTTGCTGTTAAACTTAGACATACTGGAAGAAATGAGAGAAAAGGCCGCAATCCAAGAAGCAAGAAGCAAAGCAAAAATGGAAAAATACTACAATGCTAAGGTCCGCAGAACAATCTTCAAACCCGGAGATTTTGTGTATCGCTGTAACGAAGCAAGCCATGCAAAAGAGGGCGGAAAGCTCGGCCCAAAATAGGAGGGTCCATATAAGGTAGTGGAAGCACTTGGCAATGGGGCATACAAGATTAGGAATGGCAGTGGAAACAGACTTCCGCGGACATGGAATGTCAAAGATTTGAAGAAATGTTACAACTAATTATCTAAAATGTAAGCGTCCCCACTATTGTAAGCCGCGATAGCACCCTATCCGTGGCTGGGCAAATTTTCCCATTTCAAACTTATATTATGTACTGTTTTTAAGTATTATTATTAAATGATCATGTGGAGACTAGCTACCTTCACAAATTTTCCGACAAACTTTTTATTGTATATATGTTATGCCACATTCGGTAAGACGCCCACGCCCACACGTACACTCCGCTGTACACGCATCAGGGGTGAGTAACCTAACAATTAACTCTATTATCTTAACACAATGCAAGGGTGAGTAACCTAATAATTAACTCAGGAAATACATAAACGGATTGCCAGACCAGTACAAATAACAAACAAGCCTATACGGATAACATAAGACTATCACAGAAATAGCAGATAAACCGTTAGCATTAAAAGAAACACAGCCACACATGACTATGTATAAAGCAAAAAACAGAAAAATATTCTAAGTATAAAAGGCCGTACCACTAACTCAGACCTATTACATAAAATGCTAGAACGTAGCCACAGGCGGCCATATACAAGCTTTATACAAACGGGATAAAGAAGCTTCATAAATTTCATCCACGGCAGGAAGCACCATAGTCAAAATGGGCTCAACCACCGCGTAACACAATAAGGAAAAACTAAGCATCAGCAGGCTTATCAAGAACACCAGTGTTGAACAAGTCATCATGTGGCTGAGCTAACATTGAAATGTGATAATTCGAGACGCCAAGAGATGCGGTGGGTGTGGAACCGGAAGGCGAACACAATCCCATACTCTCAGCAGATCCCCTAACAGAAGGGATAACCTCTGACAGCAACATCTCCCGGATCACCTTACTATATCGGAATAGATAGGGATGCTAACCTAATCCAGAGAAGGCTGGAACTTACTGAACGAGGGAGTTGAATCCACATCACCATGATCATCCTTCAGAGTTAGAGCTGACATGATAAGTGTAAGCGAAGAGTCCCTGAGGCCCTCAAACTCGTCCAACAACAGAAAAGACACATTCTCGAACTCGAAAACAGCGGCCACATATTTGGCCTCAGTCTCGGGGTCGTAAGCCTCAATCTAAGCCAGTGACCTACCTTCCTTCCCATGCTCTATTCTGGCCTTTAAACCCTCTTGGATGCATTTGTTAATAACCATTGATATCACTTGTCCCATAGTTGTATGGCATTCAACAGACCGGGCACACTTATACACGGCAAGAAGCAAACCATGCCCGATCACCCATCCCCGTCCAACAATAGCAGTAAACATGTGTGGATATAAATGGTCATCCATGTCATGCTTCACGTCAGCAAGGCGGCCATCTGGTTCTGCAACCCGCTCATCAAGACGCTGGGCCGCTGCGTCCTGAATAGACTTGAACTCCTCTTGCATTCTTGTTTCACCCATAACCTTACTTCGTAAACTGTTATAATCTGCTGTCAACTCGGATACCTTAACGTCCAGCTCACCATGAACTAGCTCAAGGGCGGAAACTTTTCCTGACAACTCAACATTTTGCTTAATCAAAGCAACGACTTTACTAGCCTTGGCAGTAGCTGCCGCTTCCAACTCAGACACATGTTGGCGGAGTGCAATTACCTCCGCCACCTCTCTCTCATCTTTCTCCAACTTAACCTTCAAGTCAGCAATCTCAGCATCCCTCTGCTGGATAATAGCCGCACTCTCAGTAAACTTCTTTTCAAACTTTTCCCTTGACATGATCTTATGTTCAAACCTTAAACGCAGCTCAGAAACCATGCTAGTATGTTGGGCAGAGTTAATATTAAAACATTTGAGGAACCTAGCATTGCTCTGATTGCGAAGAGAAGCCCAGTAACCAGGAGGTGTAAGATGATCAAGGAAATTATGGAAAATGATAGGATGATCCATTTGAACGCCGTTAGTTACATTCCAGTGAGGAACATAAATCTTCAGTGGTAGCGGAGTCAACAAACTGAGACTCATAAAAACCATCAGTTGGAGAACTCTGACTGGGCGTAGCAGATAAAGCATCGGTCTCACTCCCCGAAATAGAAGGCCCCCCAACCACTGTTTCAGGAGCAGAAGTACCACGTACTTCACCCTCTAACTCAACAGCATCGGTAGCAGATTGAACAACCTGGGGAGAGGCAGGAATGTCAGTATCCGCGGAACTGGAAGATAAAATAGTAAAACGACCAGAGGGAGGACATGTCCTTACATTATCACTATGATCAGAACCATCTTGATATTCATGCTCTGAAATAGGAGTGACAAAAGAAGAGACAAAATCTTCCGTAGCAGGAGCAGCGGACCCGGAACCAGCAGCATCATCAACACCTTGTTTTATAAGCCTCCGCAGAGCCATAGGAGACTTACCTGCGGTAGCAGGCCGGGTATCAGAGACGGCAACATCCATCGTCCTCGCCCTCTTTACAAGCGGCGACCCAACAACAAAAGCCACCCTCTTCTTCTTCTTAACATTGTTAACTTTCAGCTCATCTTGGATGGTATGATCAACTAAGCTAATAGTTTCGAGGGAATGAGAAATAACCATCCCCTCAGTCTATGTCAAGAGCGAAACCTCATCCTTAGCAAGTGTCCGTTCGTCGGTCTTCACCTTAAAAGGATCAGCAGACTTGACAAAATCAAACAATCCCATCTCTACAATAAATAAAGCACACGTTTAGAATTATGCAACAAAGAAAAACGAAAGACTCATATATATACACATGCATGCCTACCCTTCTCATCATCACGTAAAAGTGTGGGGCGAACATTATTATGAGTAAACGAGCGACTTAAACCCACAAGGAACAAGAAAGTCTCCGGATATTTCCGAATAACGATGCGGTTTACATTCAACAACTTCACACAAAGTAAATCAACAGCGTCCTTAACAGGAAGGGGATCTTTGATGATTGAAACACCGTCAAACCACGGAATAGACAACAGGAACACCAAAGCATCAATCCAGAAAAAATGGTTATTCCAATTCTTTAATGAATCAAATTTCTTCGACACACAACAAGGATCATCAGCACCGCTATGTTTAGAAAAAGACAACCAACCGTTGCTAAGGGAATTTACATAGAAACAACGGAAGGTGTCAGCAGTAGGCACGCGACCAACAGCACGACACATAAGCTCAAAGTGGCTTACCTTCGCCGCACCGATAACTGATAGCCGTGACAATTTAATTTGATAGTATTAAAGGACGCAGAGTAAGAACTTCGACAAAGGAATACGGAAGTTAGCGAACTCAACAAAGCGGGTATGCATGCCTATCTTCCCTGGTGGGCTATCCTTAATAATAGCATTACGATCAGGCAATTCTGGCCGCAGATCAGCCGAAATACCATAAGTAGCACAATGAAGGTCTAATTCCTTTTGGGTTAACACAGAGGTTACTGTATAGATTGAATTACCAACCATTACAAAGAAGGAATGCAAAATCAAGGGGAAAAGGAAACCTAACTTGTTACTACAGACGCACAGACAAGCGAAGAAGGAATCACGGAAGATGATATGAATATTTGAAAGTTAAAAAAGCAAAAAACATAGTAAAAGCAGAGGAAGAAAGACGGTGAAAATAAAGGGTATTTACACAGATCTGAAAAGTAAAAACCCTGAATGACGAGATGAAGACACGTGCCCACGGATCACCGCTGAAGGACCACGATGAAGGAAAGTAAACGGTTGCGATGATTGACACGTCTAACTAAACGTCACATCTGCCAGAAGTTATGGCCACACAGTGCCTAGAGCCACCTACCCACCAGATGACGCGACCCGAAAGTAGGGGCCGCCGCAAGCACAGATCTTAAGTCTAGTAATATCTTCCGCACACACGAAAAACATATTAGACTGGGGGGACATGATGACGTATACTACCATCCGGACCTCGAGTCCGGGCCAAAGGAACAAATAGAAGGCCCAAAATCTAGAAAAGCCCAGAGACCTGGACAAGTCCGGTCCGCCAGGTTCGCAACCCCAGATCATAACCCGCTGGCATCATGATTCGCTCGCAGGTATCACGCGACCAGCGACGAAGCCGCGACCGAAACTCCCATCTGCAGTCACATAATACTTCCCAAAGAAAGGATACCCGTGACTCAACCGAACAGAGTAAAGAGTGTTGCATGGGGAACTGAAAGAGACCGTCAACCCACCAAAAGGGATAACAAACAAGGAGTACACTGACCCAGGCTGCTACAGTGCAAAGCGTAATGCTGACTCCAAGACAACCCCTCTATTATCCATCAGATAATAGAGGGGACGCCGTCTTGTGACCCATGCAATCGATAGCGACTTCATCCTATAAAAGGAGTTACCAAAACACTTCCAAGGTACGTTTTTGGCCACCAAAAATACACACGCAATACTTATAGCCTAAGATACTTACTCTTACGCCGGAGTCCAATTACAGGACATCCCTCTCGTGGTAAGACTAAGAGTTTACTTTGTTCTTAGCAGGAAATCTCCATCTTACTTTCACTTAGTACAAATCCCAATTACCAGCCGAGCTTGCGTCTACCACTGGAGGCAGATCGCTCCTCTGAAATCCTTCCGCACTATTTTTGTATTAATAGTCACACTTCTTGACCAACGTCTCCATATCGAAGCTTAGACACATTGGGTTCGGACTATTCGATAGGCTGAATCTCGCCATGTCCGTACATTTACATGTTAACGTCATCATCTTCATTGGGTTGTTGCTTGAATCAAGGCAAAAGAGGTCATTCTATAAGGTTGCTCACTATGGTTGTAGGTCGCGACCGACATTTTACCCTGCCACATCAGCTTTCTTTCTCCGGCGACCTACAAACAACCTTTTGCCACTAAAAGGCGACCTTCATTTTTTTTCAATTTCGATTTAAACTTTTTTTTGTCTTAAAATGTTTAAAAACTGAAGAAAAAAAAATATTTGATCATGATACGTTGTGAAATATCAAAAATATTTAAAAAAAAGTTAAACAAAATTTTGAAACTTTGTTATCAACACATTAGGCTAAAATATTATCTACATATTAGGCTCACATGGGCCATGACCCAATAACAAGAGTTCAGGTCAACACCTCGTCTTCCTTCTTCCTTACATTTTTCATACAAACAGACAAAAAAAAGAAAGAAAAAATGAAGCACGCGACAATGGTCGATGGAACCAAGGCCGTCTCATGGATTTTGGTGGCCCTGTGCCATTACCACAAAGAGGCCCTTAAACACACACGCAAAATATGCATGTATGAGTAGTGCGTGAACTAATTAGCTAAAACCTCATGTTTTGTGTATATATAATAGAAGTATATGAAATTTTGTGGCCTTCGTCAAGCGGTGCCCTGTGCAATGGCACCTCTTGCACTCACCTAAAGACGGCCCTGGATGGAACGATCGACTTCACCAGCGACCGAATCACGACCGACTATGCCACTATGGTGGCGACCGACGATCGCCCAACCATAATGAGCAGCCTAATTCGCTTGCATTTTGTTAAACTGAAATCATGCAAAGAGAGACATAAAAAGATATAAAAATGTAACAACACCATCAAACACGTGAGATTAACATCCTAAAAAGACGTTGCAACTTATCTGTTTGACTTAAAACTAATGGCAAAAGTGAAACTATGTTTTTCCTAAAATATTGCAAAGTTAGTTGAGAAGAAAACCTTTATAGAGTGACAAATTTAAGGAGATATCAATATTATAACAATAAAGAAAATCAACTTTTTTCTTTTGCTAAAAAAACCATTTCATTAGCAAACTTTTGGGTATGTAGTTTCATGATTTAGTCAATTTTGCATGTGTATAATTTATTTAGTCAAACTTCTAACATAAGTTTTCTAAAATATCGATTTACATATTCAAAGTTTAAATATCGATTTACTAACCGAGGTTTTTTCTTTCGTGGGTTTGAGTACTTGGAGTTTTACAGCGGGACAAGTTGCTTTAAAAGCTGCAACATGCAAAGTGACAAAATACGAGAAAGCATGCATTGAAAATCAACACGTGCTTGTTTCTTTCGCATTCGATACCTTTAGTTTCCTTGCACCCGAAGCGGTGGAGCTTCTCGACAGAGTTCAACGAGCCATGCATAGTAATGTTATGACTCACAGATCAACAAACGTTGTTTTTAAAAGAAAGGTGCAGCTTGTTGCGCGTTTATCTTCCATTACTATGTAAATTCTATTTTAATGTGAAGAACTTTTAAAAACTATCGAAGGTGAGATGATGAATTACAAAATGAGGTGACTTCCTTATAAAAGGATATTAATTTAGTCACAATGAAGAGTTAACTACATTTTTGGTCCTTATGGTTTACCGGGTATAACGGTTTTGGTCAAATAGTTTAAAATATAACGGATTCAGTCCGTTTTTGGTCGACCCGTAACACATTTGGTCCAAAAGTTAGTTTGACCAAGTTTGACGGTCAAATGTGAGGGCATATTTGTCTTTCTCTTTGAACTTATGATTTCCTTTTCTTTTTTTATAAAAAGCACTACCGCTTTTCTTCTTTTCACAACTCATAAACACACACACACACACTTGAAAATCATGGAATGTCCAACTTGTCACTCTATTTGTGTGATTCGAACATCATGGACCGATTTTAATCTTGGGAGGCGTTTCTATTGTTGTGGTAGGCGGGTAAGATCTCTAATTGTATAGTTTCCCTAATTTTCTAATTTGCCCTTATTTTTTAATTTTTTAATAGGGGCACAAATTGTGGTATTTTTTATTGGTACGATCTACCCATGTGTGCAAGATCTGTTCAAATCATTCCTGGGCTGCTACGAAACATGAATGGTTTACAAGCTAGGGTTGCAACTCACCAAGATCAATCAAGAAGGTTGAAGAAGATGTTAGTGGTTATTTGGTTGGCTTTTGTGTTGTATTTTGTTCTTAAATAAATTTGGTCAATGGTAGTTTGCAGTCAATGCAATGTCAGTAGTGTTTGGGTAGTCTTGTAATCTCAGTAGTGTTTGGGTAGTCAATGGTACTTTGCAGACAATGTTGGTGTAATGTGTTAACTTCATCTTAAATGAATGGTATTTTGTGTTTTCCTCTACCATAGTTATTGACTTTTTAACATCTGAAATGTGTCAAATGTAGTAGCCTAACCCATTCATATGAGTGTTCCATTGGGTCAAAACTGCCATATACCATATACATAACCAATGTAGACTCAATACCAATACCAAAATTGTCAAATGCATATACCATATACACTCAATACCAAGACAGTATAGCACAAGTCTTAAACATAAATATAGTACCGAATTCATAAACCAAATTCATAGATATAGTACCAAAAGACAAGTCTTAAACAACATCATCCTAAATTACATAACCAAATGTCTTAAACAAACATAACATAAGGAATATAAGAAACTGTCTGAAAGAAACAAACATAACCAACTGGATCAGCACACATCATTCCCCAACCTTTCTTTTCCCACTTGAGTTTGTCTTTTTTGCAGGTGAAAGCATATTTGTAGTAGCTTTTGAGTACCTCAAAGGTGGTGTAGATTGAGTGACATTTGATTGTGCAGATGGATTGACAGTCACATGTGGTGCATAATGGGTCATATTATGTTGTGCAGATAGATTGACATTAACAGTTGGAGTAGAAGGGTTGACAATACCTTGTGATGGTATTTGAGTAGACTGTGAAGGTCCTTGATTAGGCATTGGTGTTCTAGTAGATTGACCACCTCTTTGACCCTTACAAGACCTGCTATTGTGACCTTTTTGACCACATTTTGTACAAGTGAATGTTTTACCAGCCATACTCAACTTACCATCCTTCACCATTCCATCATACAACTCTGCAGCACTCTTCTTTCTCTTCTTAGGAGGCCTGCCAATTGGTGTGTGGTAGTCTGGTGGTGTAAGAATGATTGGGCTATCTGATGAAGACCATAAGTCAGGACCATTGCATGGATTGATCTTAAACCTATACATCTCCTCCCATGTTTTTAGCCAATAACTTTGATGTACCCAGGTTTCAGGTATGTCAGGTTCCAACCCATATCAAATCCCACTTTCTATAAGAGCAACCCCTTTCTTCCACATTCACCACACACTGGTCCCTATATTGATCAGTTGCTTGATATAAAATCCCCCCATTCTATGATATAGTGTATTGTGCAGCTTGTTTTTTAATGAACTCAAATATCTTAGTTGCCTTAGGGGTGAGTGGACCAAAACTCTTGCTAATTACCTGTTGGACTATGACAATCCATTTCATAAGATATTCTCTTATGAACTCTAAGCAGGTAATTATAGGCTTGTCCCTTTCATCCAATAATTGTCTGCTTAAGACTTCACACATGTTGTTCAAAAGAACATCACAGTGTGGTCTTGCTGCAAATAAAAGTATATTAACTTAATCCCTAAACCAGATGAAATTAGTTCAAAAGATTATCAAAGTGATGTCTTACCAGAAAAGTAGGACCTTGCCCAATGCTGAGGTGGAATGTCTTTTAACCAATCATAAACATCCTTATTTGCTTGCTTGACTTCTTCCATGACTCTGTTAAAGTGAGTCACAGTGGTAGCAGTAACACATCACCATAATAGTTCCTTAAATAGCTTTCCTCTCCACTGTAACTTCAAGTTGTCATAGATATGCTTCAAGCAGTATATATGTTCAGCTACTAGGAATATCTCTGCCAATGCTGGTATAACCCCCTAATTGGAATGAAATTAGTTAAGTACTTGTTAATAGCAAAACAGTTAAGTATATTTTATATCAATAACAAAACAGATAAGTATGTTTACCTTTTGTTTGTCTGTAACAAATGTGAAGTTTGAGTTCCTGAACAACTCTAAGTCATCTCCAAGGCAATCAAGAAACCATAGCCATGATTGTTTTGTTTCAGATTCAACAACTGCATAAGCCAAAGGGTATATACCATTATTTGGATCCACTCCTACAGCTGTTATGATATGCATAGGAAATGGTCCAGACATGAAGCACCCATCCAGGCCTAAGAGATCTCTTTGACCAGCTTTGAATCCACTCTTTAAGGCACCCAAAACACACATAAATTCTTCTGAACTTTCTTGTTGGACTATCAGGTTCAAAGTTTCTCTCAACATCAATTTTGACTGTTGTATCTAGGTTCCTTTCTTTCAATTCTAACACATACCGTCTCAGCAATGAATAATGTGTTGTGTGATCACTAATCACTCTCTCTTGTGCCATTTGTTTTGCCCTAAACACTTTTTGTTTTGAAACCCCTATCTCATACTTCTTTTGTATTTGATCTTTTAGAGCTAATAGTGGTATCTTAGGGTTTGGCTTGATGGATTGCTCAATCTCTATTGCTAGAAATGAAGCTGTGGCAATTGTTCCCAAACTTTCCCTAGCTTTAGAGGACAGGATGTAGATGGGGGATAGGGGGGCGATCGATAAATAAAGCCGAGGCCAAACCGAAGGTATTATATTATATTTCTCCCCAGTATAGATGACTTATAGGATATCTCTGAGTAGTGCGAGATTAACATCGGGACAGCCCAGACAGACACTCTTCTATATATATGCAGAAGGCAACTCAAGGCGCCGTGGACAATTGTATATCTCTGAGCATCCAAGTAAGGATAGTAGTTCCTAAATAAGAAAAGACTAAAGAATCATAGAGGACGAAGGGGCAAACTTAGATGCTCGCCCAAGCTCTTATGAGTACTAGTCCTTGTCTCGCCTCTATCAGAGAGAAACACTCCTATACAGTTGAAAATGACACTTGGCTAGTTAGGAGTCTTTCTACGACGACACCCTTGAGGCACAGCGCTTCGCATTAACCAAGGACACTTTAATGTTTCAACCACTGGTTTGCCCCCTTTCTTTGTCTTTTTCTTATTAGAATCTATCCTACTTGGTTGCTCAGAGATCCACATGGGCCATCACTTGGGCCTTCAACATTAGGTACACTTTCAACACTTGGGCCAGAATTAGAAAAAACAGGAACAAGACCTCTACATTCAGCCCTAACCCTTTCCTTATCATTCTTAGTCAAATACAGTTCCCTCCTTTTTTCAACTGAGATCCTAGTCACCATGTCTTTTATCATTTCTTTGTTAGGAAATGTTTGATTCACATAGAAGTTTTTAGTATATAAGTGAACATCTACAGGCTTGTGGCTTTTACTTATTTTTCTCAAAGCTTTCTTTCTCTCAGCCTCATCATCATCAGGATCAATATCACTATCAAAGTCCTCAAGGTCACATTCCTCATATACAAATTGATCATTGTTTTCTACTTGTGGCTGAGGCTCAGTAGAACCAACCCATTCTACACTAGGATCAGTGTTTTTTTAAACATTTCTATGTCAACATCAACATCATCAATCCTATCCTCTATATAACATTCAAAGTCATTGTCTTCACTCTCTTCAGTGTCATCACTTTCTTCATTGTCATCACTACCTTTAGCATTTCTATGTGGACTACTTATATGCTTATTTGACTGTCCCTTTTGATGGTTGGTGTCTGGGTAAGAAAACAGGGGATCCAACTCTTCTACATTGTCATTGTCTATACCCTTACTTTCTTGTGTTCCTAAACCAGCATTGTCATTCTCTATACCCTCACCTTCATTTGTTCCTAAACCAGTATTGTCATTCTCTAAAGCCTCACCTTCATGTGTTTCTAAACCAGCATACTCATTCTCTAAAGCCTCACATTCATTTGTTTCTAAACAAACATTACTACTCTCTAAACCATCAATAACACTGTTATCCTCTTGATCTAAATCTATAACAGATTTATCTCTAACACATTTATCAACAGGATGCTCAATAAATAACTCAATTAACTTAAACTTATTCACATAGCTGAGCAATTCCAGTACATCAATATCTTTACTTAATGGTTCAAGTCCTTTATCTAGATCAGAGGTAGGTTTTTTGTAAAGGATTTTAATGTTTGGATTCTCATAACCTAACTCCTTTAGCATACATGATACTTCAATAACAGAGAACCCATCTACATCAACATCATCAAACCAGTCTGTTAGGATCAAGAAAAGTCTCGGTCACTTCCAATATTAACTAGTCAAAGCCCGTAGTTAGTCAATGTCTAGTATGATAAGCTAATATGGCCCAAAGGCCCATGGAAAGCCTCCCAAGGCCCATGGCCGGCCAATATTGTAGTATAAATACCCTCTCCATGCCTTGGAGAGGGTGTTGGTTGGTTTTATATTCTCATTTCACTTAATGAATTATATGTTTCTTACTTTCTCTCTCTAGAATACATCCTTCCTTCCACTCTCTCTCTCTCACTAAGTTCCTTCCCATTTCATATCAAAGATTACTTGTATTCTTCAATTGGTATCAAGAGCCATGGAGTGGTGTGCTTAGTTTTTGTGTTTAAGTGTTTTTGTTGGTTCGTTGGTTTTTTGCAAAAATCGTCCTTTATTTTTTTCTTTTTTGATTCCAAAGCTATTGTGTACACTAATGGATTATTTACCTTGGTAAATTTGATCCAGTATCTTTAAGATATAGTTGTACAAGCCTAGAATCAAGAAAAGTATCATTTTTGTGTTCAAAAATCTTATAAAGAGCAAAATCTTGATTTTAAATTTTTCGGCTTAAAAACCTTAAAGTTTTCATTTTTCTTGTTCCTATAGGTTTAGTAACACTAGTTGTACAAGTATTTTTGCAAAACAATCATCAAAAAGGTGTCTTTTTGTGTTTTTAAGTTTTTGGGTTTCGTAGTAGTGGAAGTCGAACAACTGAAGTTGAACAACTGAGTCGAACAACTGAGTCGAACAACTGAGTCGAACAACTCAAGTCGAACAATTCAAGTCGAACAACTGAGTCGAACAACTCAAGTCGAACAACCTGAACCGAACAACTTACTTCAGTGGAAACCGAACAACTCCACTCTAGTTGAAACCGAACAACTCCACTCTAGTTGAAACCGAACAACTCTACTCTAGTTGAAACCGAACAACTCAACTTGTGTGAAAACCGAACAACTCAACTTGTGTGGAAACCGAATAACTCGTCTATATGGAAACCGAACAACTTGGCTTTTGTGGAAACCGAACAACTCGACTAAGTGGAAACCGAACAACTTGGATTTTGTGGAAACCGAACAACTCAAGTTTTTCAAAATTATACGGTTTATTTCGTTGACATGTAAAATCCCGTAAAACATTTATTTGTTTTTCCCGGTTTTGTCAAGAATTGTAAAATCCCATGTAGTTTCATAAATTAAAACACTTAAAAGACAACTTAATTAAACACAATTACTTTCTACCACCGTCCGATCAACCAAGTAATCTTTTAACATACACATTTCTCAATGACGACTCTTGCTGACAAAGTGATTCTTTCGGGTGCCGACAATCATCCACCTATGTTGGAAAGGGATATGTATGACTCTTGGAAAAGTATAATGGAGTTATACATGATGAATAGACAACATGGACGAATGATCCTTGAATCCGTTGAAAATGGTCCACTCATTTAGCCTTCAATTGAAGAAAATGGAGTGACAAGGCGAAAGAAATATTCTGAGTTAACTCCTACGGAAGCAATTCAAGCCGATTGTGATATCAAGGCAACAATATATTATTCTCCAAGGACTACCACCTGAGGTCTATGCATTGGTAAGCAATCATAAAGTCGCCAAGGAACTTTGGGAAAGAATTCAACTTCTTATGCAAGGAACTTCATTGACGAAACAGGAAAGGGAGTGCAAGCTTTATGATGAATTCGGTAAGTTTGCTTATAAGAAGGGGGAATCACTTCGTGACTTCTACTTGAGATTTTCACTGCTACTCAATGACATGAACATCTACAACATGAAACTGGAACAATTTCAAGTGAACACAAAGTTTTTGAATACCCTTCGTCCTGAATGGAGCAAATTTGTGATAGATGTCAAACTGGTTCGAGACTTGCACACAACCAACATCGACCAGCTTCATGCTTATTTGGGACAACATGAATTTCATGTGAATGAGGTTCGTTTAATGCATGAACGCAATTCAGACCCGCTTGCTTTGGTTGCAACTCATCAGATGACCCAGTCTCCTTATCAAACTCATCAAAATTCACACCAAAACACTCAATTTCAACCACAAGTTTCATCATATCAGTCTCCACAATATGGTTCGCCTTATCAGTCTCAACAATACTCAACTCATTGACAAAGATTGATCACACCTTTAAAAAATATATAAATATAAATAAATATATAAATATGTAAATATAGGGTAAGAATCAAAAATCACAATTATAGTAATCCGGGAGTATGATTCCCAGGTCGTTTCCCCAACGAGGAATGCAATTGAAAGCCGAGAGTCGTTTTGATATCTATGCTTGAATGGAACAAGATTTAGATATGTTTTCTAAAACTACGGGAAAATTAAGGCAAAAACTTAAAAACAATTAAGGTAAGACAAATTTTAACTAAAAACGCAAAACGGGAATCCTAAACGGGACCTAAAAACCCTAAATTATCAAATTTAAGTCCTAAAATGATCTTTTTGATTTTTATAAGTCTTAATTGACTAAAAAGCTAGAACAAAGAAAAATAGACTAAAAACGAAGGTGATTAGGGCTTGAAAACACTAAAAACGTGAACGGGATTCAATCCCGTTCTTTAAAAAATAAAATTTTGCAATTTTAACCCTACGAAAGCAAATCTAATTTTCCTAGGTTCTAAATGTTAAAAGAAAATTTTCTAAAAAGAATTATATTTTTTTTACTTTTTTATAATTTTTTATGAATTAAAAACGATTTTAATTAATTAAATATTTAAAAATACTAAACTAACTTAAAAAATGTATGAAAAATAGCAAAAGTAGCTTGAACAATGAGGGATCTAATAAAAATAAGCTTGTGAAAACAACTTATCAAATAAGCAATGAAATAAGCCGAAAACGGCTTACTAATAAGCCAAACTGGCTAAAACGTATATAAAAGATTGATTGTGCAAAGATAAACTGAAAAAGACCCAAGGGCGAGTTGGTTAGTGCTTGTGTGTATAAAACGTTTGGTCGAATAGGGGTGAGGTCTCAGGTTCGAGTCCTGCTAACCCTTGACTTCCCCTAATTTCCAAATTTTTTTTACATGCCATTTTTTTACAACTTTTTAGAGGGCTTAAAAATAAGCACTTTTTACAAAAGCACTTTTTATATAAGCCCAAAATAAGCAATGAAAGACAGAAATGTTTGAAACACTTAAACACTAAAATGCTAATTGTTGGGCTTTTTAAGCTATTAAGCTAGAAGAAGGGCTAATAAGCTGAAAATAGCTAAAAAGCTATACCTAATAAGCATAAATAAACAAAAATAAGCAAAGGGGTTAAGCTAGAATAAGCTAGAAAATGACAAATTAACAAAAGAGTTTTAACACTAAAATTTTTAAGCTAGAATGAAAGTAAGCTTAAATAAGCTCTATCTTAATGCAATTAAGCTGAATTAAGCTAAACATATCCTAATGAGCAACACTAAACCTAAATAAGCAAAAGAAATAAGCAAATAAGCTTAAATAAGCAAATGAGCCTTTTGGCTAAAACTAATAAGCAAAAAGACCAATAAGGACTTTTCTAGCTTAAAAATAAGCTAGCAAAAGGATTCTTATGGCTTAGTGGCTTATACCACTAAGAAGAATGGCCAAAAAGCTACAATAATCAACAAAGAAAAAGCATTTTGAAATTCAAATAAGCTCTTAAAAAGCATCATGAAAAGGCTATCTCACACTGACTCAACACTTGGATAAAATTTTGATAACTTTTGCAATCTTAACAAAACCACACTTTTGAGCTTAAAAATAAGCACACAAACAGATCCTTATGACTATATAACCTACAAACAGATTAACTTTAGACCTCAAAGAACAGTAATCAATAGTCAAAATGCATTTTGAAATTCAGGATAAGCAACAATAAGCAAATGAAAAAGCCATTTCTTAAAAAAATTTCAATACCTAGCAAATACTTGATAGTTTTGGTAAAACACAAATAACAAATACAGGCTATAGAGCTTTGTTTATAACCTGTTTTAACACATGCATAAACACAAAAACAACATAAAAACAACAATAAGCAAAAGCACAATCAAATAAGCAACTAAAATAAGCTATAAACCAACAGTTTCAAACATCAAACTCTTAACACCTTGAAAATGAGATTTAACACTTAAAAACCTAAACAAACTGAATTTTAGGACTAATTAAAGCTAAGCTAAACTGACCCAAGAGTAAAGATGCAATTTTGACCCATTAAACAGGTTAAACCAAACACCCCTTTAAAAACTGTTTTAGCTTTTTTAAAGAGATTAATGCTTATTTAAAGCACACATTCAAAAGACCAGATGTTAAATAAGTAAAACAAGCAATATTAAGCAAATCTTAATAACAAATAAGCACTCAAATAAGCTGAAACAGATTATGCAAGTAGATAAGCTATTTAAGACAGATTTTAAAGAACACTTGCACAAATGAAATTTTAAACTACAACTAAGCATTCATAAGCATTAGACATCATAACAAAGCACAAATAAGCAAATATAAGCAGACAATAAGCACAAATAAGCAGTTGAATAGTAAATAAGCTATAAGTGGAAAAATGAAAACTTACAAATACCCTTGCTTAAACAGGGCAAACAAGTGCTCAAAAGAGCTATTCTACAAGCTCTAGCTTGTTAGAAACAAGCTAGTAAAACCCATAAGCTCTTCCATTGTAAGCTTATCATCCATTTGAGCTTTTTTTGTGATTTTTGGTATTTTTTAGATTTTTATAAGTAAAACAGTTAATAAAAGTGATAAAAACAGTAAACAAAGGCAAAGATTAAGAAGCTAAAAGCTTAGTGAAGCTTTTAGGTCAGATCAATAAGCTGCATCATAGCTTAAAAAGCTTAACAGGTTATATTAAATGATCAAACACATAATCTTAAACAATACCTCAAACTTTTCATTAAAAACTTAAACTTTTACAAGGAATTTGCAATACAGAATAACTTTAAAAACTTAAATGAAAATACATTAAAAAGATACTAAAAAAATCTTAGAACAACTCCTTTTACTACAAGGGTTAAGCCCTCTATTTATAGGCCGGATAGAAGGACCTAGATCCTTGGCTTGGTTTTCTTGTGTGAGAGGAAAAGAAGCTTCAATCTTGGCCCTTTAAATCATCTAGTGCTTCTTTAAATCCATCACAACCCTTGATTGTGTCCACGCAATCATTCCCCAATGATTGCCTTGGATCGCCAACGTGTCAGGTGCCAAAAACGTCATCCATTGCATCATTTAAGCTTCTAGAATGTGGGTTAAGTGGGTTTAACCTCGAGGTAAGTGTAATTTTGGAGGTGGAAGGTGAATAGTAACAATGGGGGTGGGAGCGGGAAAATAGGTTACCAGGTTTAATTTTGGTGCAGGGTGAGGAGTTTGGTGAATTGGCAAACTTGGCCCCTCATCTTATATAAGTGTATAACATCCATCGTCCTTGAGTTTTGCAAATTTGGCCCTTGAAGTTTGGGATGGGCTTGCACCGTTAGTCCTTAAAGGACTAACGGGGGTGAGTTTAAAAGGGTAACGGGAGTGGGATTGTTAACAAGGGTGTTATAAAAGTGGTGATGGGCTTGTTGTTGGGCCGGGTATAGTTTTAAAGGGACTTGGGCCTTTTTGAAGGTTTAAAGCTTATAAAGATATAAGTGGGCTTTCCCGGGCCTACTAGGTGGGTACGGGTGGGCCTACTTTTGGCAGTTTAGGTCTTCGGGTTCGGTTTTTAATGCTTTTTCTAAATCCACTTCCCGGGGTTGACTTTGACTTGACTTTGACTTTGACTTTTTGGCTTGGCTTTGATTTTGACTTCTCTTTAAGCTCTTTCCGTTCTCGTGCTCGGTTTTGTCGTTTTGGCTTCGATTTTTGTCCTTTTCTTAGAATTCCATTTCCTGCATAATACAAATGTAAAACATACAAATACAATATATTTTTGGTACGTTTTTATTCCTTTAAGTCCGATTTTAGTGGTCAAATGTATGTGTAATTAAACACATACCAATCTTCCTAAGACTTGACATATTTACTCAGGTTACGTGACGTGGCTGTTTACTATCATCTTGCTATATCAACCTTCCCTGTTAAGATTGTGATAAAGTCGTCAACTTTCATTTTGGAATATTTATTACAACCACCTATCAGGTGAAGTTCATAACCTCGCCTTTACTTGATTACATGTTTTATAAACCCGCGAGGGGGATACATGCTTGTTTACAAACTCTTTTACATACTCGTTTATCTTATAACAA